>CAUYSK010023102.1:0-38111 GCA_963575035.1 Avahi laniger | reverse complement strand
AGGTTAAAAATTAGTCCTCTAAGTGTTATATGAAAGGAGAGAAAGTTAGCTCTCCCCTTGACAAGGATGGAAGAGGCTCTCGGGCCTGTACAACACGCATACGGTTAAGGCATTGCCACCTACTTCGTGGCATCTAACCATTGTTTAAAAAAAAAAAAAAAAATTAGTCCTCTAAGGGGCTGGGCCTATAGTCCCAGCTACTTGGGAAGCTGAGGCAGGAGGATCACTTGAGCCCAGGAGTTTGAGGTTGCAGTGAGCTATGATCACACCCTTGCACTCTAGTCTAGGCAACAGAGCAAGACCCTGTCTCAAAAACAAAAACAAAAAAATTAGTCCTCTAAGATTAAGCCCTCAATTCTGTCTGCCTCATTTAAAAAATAGTTCTTCCTGATTTGCACTGATTTTGTTTGCTTGTCAAAATTTTTTTAATGGGAATAATACAGGATGGCAAACAAATAAACAAAAAACATAACATAGAATTACTTAAATAACTGGGTAATGGTTTCCTGTTCTTCCTGCCCACCCTCTCCCAACCTATTCCCTAGAGGTAACTGTTGCTAATAATTTGTTTCTATCCATCACACATTTCTGTGCACACATAGATGTACGTGGTGTATATATGAATATGAATATATATATATTTTCTTTTATATAAAAGGAATAATATTATATGTACTGTTCTGTACTTGGTTTTTCACTTACGTTGTGTCTATGGCAGCACATATAGATACACTTCATTTTTTTAATGGCTGCCTCCAATTCTATTGTGTGGATCTACAACAATTTATTTAACTAGTCCCCTATTGATACGCATTTGGATTGTTTCCAGGATTTATTTAATTTTATAAAGTGAAAGTTGGTGGTGGTTTACTAGCTCATGCATCTCATTTTTATTTTTTTAATTTATTTTTTATTTTATTTTTTTGAGACAGAGTCTTGCTTTGTTGCCCAGGCTAGAGTGCAGTGGCATCATCATAGCTAACTCCAGTCTCAGACTCCTTGGCTCAAGCAATCCTCCTGCCTCATCCTCCTGAGTAGCCGGGACTATAGGTGCAAGCCCAGCTAATTTTTCTATTTTTAGTAGAGACAGGGTCTCGCTCTTGCTCAGGCTGGTCTCGAACTCCTGAACTCAAGTGATCCTCCCACCTTGGCTTCTCAGAGAACTAGGATTACTGGCATGAGCCACTGTGCCGGCCTTTATTTTTATTTTTAATTAAACCAGCTAACTTAAGTAACTTTAAAACTGCTTCCGGGCCGGGCGCGGTGGCTCACGCCTATAATCCTAGCACTCTGGGAGGCCGAGGTGGGCGGATCATTCTGAGCTCAGAAGTTCGAGACCAGCCTGAGCAAGAGCGAGACCCCGTCTCTACCAAAAATAGAAAGAAATTAATTGGACAGCTAAAAATATATATAGAAAAAATTAGCCGGACATGGTCGTGCATGCCTGTAGTCCCAGCTACTGGGGAGGCTGAGGCAGAAGGATTGCTTGAGCCCAGGAGTTAGAGGTTGCTGTGAGCTAGGCTGATGCCATGGCACTTGCCCCAGGCAAGAGAGGGAGACAATGTCTCAAAAAAAAAAAAAAGAAAAGAAAAAAAAAATAACTCAGTGGAGACAGATGGGAATGCTGAGTGTGATTATTATTATACATTGGTAATAATTGCAGCTAAATGATGGGTGCATGAATGTTCATGCACTATTATTTCTACTTTTGTATATTGTATATAGTATTTGAAAACTTCAGTAATAAAAAGTTTTTATGGTGGCTGTGGCTGACATTAGTGAGTGGGGATTTTTTGTTTTTCTTTCTGAGTGTTTTTGCTTTTTTTCCTTCATAACATTTAGTATTTGAAAGAAACACCTTGTGTTAAATAGCTGGATAACTAACAACAGTTATAACTTTATAAGAATTCAAAAGTAAAGGGGAAGACAAAGATAGTACTTTTTTTTTTTTTTTTTTGAGACAGAGTCTACTCTGTTGCCTGGGCTAGAGTGCCGTGATGTCAGCCTATCTCACAGCAACCTCAAACTCCTGGGCTCAAGTGATCCTCCTGTCTCAGCCTCCTGAGTAGCTGGGACTACAGGCACGCGCCACCATGCCTGGCTAATTTTATGTATATATATTTAGTTGTCCAGCTAATTTCTTTCTATATTTTTAGTAGAGATGGGATCTCACTCTTGCTCAGGCTGGTCTCGAACTCCTGAGCTCAAATGATCCGCCCGCCTTGGCCTCCCAGAGTGCTAGGATTACAGGTGTGAGCCACCACTCCTGGCCAGTACTTTGATCTTATAGAAATTTTAAACCTAAACACTGTCTAGCTGAATGCAAACCAGAAGATCTTTTTCATATTTACAATTACAAGGGTAGATTTATAGTGAAATTATGCACTTTGTGTCTGTGTGTATCTAGAATTACAAAATTAAAAAATAAATTTATTAATGTGCTTTATAAGATTGTTATGATTTATTAATGTGAATATAGTGAATAGATAAAGAAATTGTAGTAGTTTCTAATAACAGTAGTTTTAAAATGTTTACAGCATAAAAGTCTTGGTCCTGTGGGAGAACTTTGCTGATATTTTCTGTCATAAATGAGCAAACAGGTTACTTTATGGAGATGTCAATTTTGAAAACCACCATCTCCCAGGGAAGTCTTTTTTTGCTTTATAGTATTAATAATTAGGCTAATCAACAAATTATTTATATAGCCTTCTTTGTCAGTATTGTTAACATCTCTGGAGGGTATGGGTTTTGGTTCTTGCGGTAACTTATCTAGCTAATACTACAATATACAGAAAACAATGACATATCTCTATTACATGGTTGGAGAAGACAAGCTTCACATACTATAAGTTATATTATCTTGTAAGTTTGTAATTGACAGGTGCCAAAAGGCATGTGCTGGTTATATGTGTAGAAGATTTGAGAAAGAAGAGGGGTTGAGTTAATTTACATGAGGAAGACAGGACTTAATTGATAGGGTGAAATTTCGATGGTTGGGAGGATGTGAGGGGGCACTGCAGAATTAAACCATATATAGAATATATTGTAAACATGTGTAATTTGGGATAATTAGGTTTCTTTAACTGTAATTTTCATATGGCACTGTAAAATTCCAAAATAATACTTCTAATATAAATGTCCAAATTAAACTGGACATCCTTTTTAAACGTTTTAGTTCTTTAGTATATGTATTAGTAAATTTTGTCTTAGCCTCAACTGTGAAGCAAATCTTTGTATGGTTCATATACTTAGCCATTTGAAAAGCTTCTTCTAATATAATATGAAAGAACTCTATGTTTTATTGCCTTGGGGAGAATAAGTACTTGTTAAAATTGATCAGTTTTATGCATTCTAGTTAAAAATATGTTCATAAATTTCAGATGTAGCCCGTGTTCATTTTGTCATATAACAAGCTCTAATATATGCCATTACTTCAAACGATAGCCTTTATTAAATTAGTGTGTTATATATTATTTCTGCTATTCATAAATATTTTTCAATTAAGAATTCTAAATTGAATCCTTTAACTCTGTCTTATCGCAGAGCAGGAAACAATAGATTTCACAGTCATAGGCCTTAGACTAAGGTTTTATACTGCAGTTTAGGCTCGTGTTATATTCTGTCTGGTGGATTTTCAAATGTTCAGAGGTCTGGCTTTTGAGCCAAAGGCAGAGTGAGCAGTTGACTACATCTGAAAACTGTGCTGTCATGCCCTGAAATGATTTAGTGTTCTTTAAGACATCCTGAATATAATTTACGTAGCACTTGCAGAGTATTTATCATTTAGAAAATATTTAGTGCCTGTGTTTATGTGGTATCATTTGGAATATGTATATTAGCTGCCTCCTAGGGCCCCAGGGCCTAAGCCTGATAATGTCAGAAAACTCTGAAATGACGGATATATGAACATCTATACAAATATTAGCATAAAATAATTTAGCACACCCTGATTTCTATATTCTGCTTTCTATCTGCATGTGTTTTTTTTTTTTTTTTTTTTTTCAGGTGGTTAGTATTTGGAAAATTTTGCTTCTTGGCTCCCTCTTGCCATGTAATATTCTTCTGGGAGCAACTGCTCTCATTTCGTGTGGTCTTAGAGGAAGCAAACTTCTCTTGGTATAATTTAGAATAGGCAAATCTTGATTGTAATAATCAGATGTAACACCAAGATTTTATTTTAACTTTTACAACTAGGCATTATCACGAGTAACCCCAAATGTGCAATTTTTTCTTTTTATTTATTTTTAATTGATAAAAATTATATATAGTTATGGTGTACAAAAGATGTTTTGAAATACATATGCATTGTGGAATGGCTAAAACAAGCTAATTATTAATAACATATGTATTACCTTACATACTTAACGTTTATTTGTAGTGAGAAGACTTAAAATCTGCATTTTTGGCAGTTTTCAAGTATACTTGTTATTAACTATAGTCAACATGTTATAAAATAAATCTCTTAAACTTATTCCTCCTATTAAATGAAATTTTGTATCCTTTGATCAATATCCCTTCAATTCCTCCTTTCCCCTACCCCTGGTAAACATCAGGTAGATAAATTAGGATAAATTGCTTGTAAATAGATGTTTTCTATTTCTCTAGAGTTTTGTATTTGGTGTTTGTGTCATGCAGAGAATGAGAATATAATCAGTTGAGAATTGAAATTCTGTTGATTGTAAGAATTAGGAGAAGAATTACGATTTTGGATAAACTTAAAAAATTTTAAGTAACTTTTAAAATTATATGAGAAATACATTCTTATTGTCAGGAAATACAGAAAACACAGATAATACAATTTAAAATCCCCTATAAGCTTATTATTCTGTGTAAATCATTTGTTTGTATTTTGTTCTGAGTATGTGTTTACATCGAAGCACAAGAATAAAACACTTTTAAAAAAGCAAAATTGGGTTTATGCTAGATGTGTTTTTTCCAAGGTTCTTTTTAATATATTAATATTATTTGAGTACCTAAGTGTTTGCCAGGTACTTTTGAAGTATTTCATGTATTTTAATTCAGTCATTACAACTAGCTGAGATGTAGGTGCTGTTATTATCTGGTTTATAGTTAGGAAAATATAGACAGAGTGAAGTTCATTATGGCAATACATAATGGCAGAGTTTTAGATTTGCTCTTATATTACTATCTGTTGTCTTTCTGTACATGAATCTGTGTTTGACTGTATGATTATTAGAGCGGCATTCTAGAAATAAATTACTGGTTTGATGTGTAGCTGACTCAAATGCCCCCTTCCCTCTAAAAAAAGAACTATATCAATGACTTACATTAATTTTAAAAAGTTCATGTTTATGAGAAGTAAGTATGCATTGAAGAAAATGCTACTAGGTATTTGAAATACTATTATTGCTTTTATATTTTACAGATAAACCACATAATCCTATGGTAAATGCTGGAGCAATTGTTGTGACTTCATTAATAAAGGTAAAATGTTGACGTTTCCTTTTAACCTAGTAAACTTCGTGATTAAGGCATAAAGATGAATCTTGGATTGTTTATGTAGAACTGTGAAAAATTTTCTCTTGGTGTTAAAAAAAATTAATCTTGTGGTATAGGGTTAGGATTTTTATTTCAAAATAAATGATGTAGTCATTTCAAGGCCAAATTTAAAACAGATGACTCATTGTAAATTCCAATATTAATTACTATTGACTTGACGAAGTCTGCTGAACAATAGGTACAGAGGTTTTTCTTTTTAAAATTTTGATATTTTTTGTTTCTCTTCCTTTTGGCTCTTTTAGAATGAATAGATACAAACAGAATTAAGAGCATTTTACTGTATAATGTTTGTTATCAGCATATGTAGGAACAAATGTTCTAGTACTTTATGTTTAAGACAAAGTACATTTACTTTTGAATATTCTCAAGTCTTTTATATTCTCATGAGCTGGAATCACAATTTTTATTTGAATTTGTTTCATTTGTTTTAGTTAAATCATGCCATAATTAAAATAATTAAGGCTTATTCCAATTATTAAGTGATATTGTCTTTCTTATGCTTTTTAAAGTTTACATTGTATGTTGTCAATTTTTTTGTTTGTTTTAGTGTTTGGTTTGCCTTAATAATTGGAAGCTGTGATGTTGTGAAATAAGTATTTGAAAATGGTGCTGTTGTGTGATAGATTTTTATATCTATTACACAATTTCCGGTTCTTCTGGTTTTTAATTTAGATTTTTAATTTCTAATTATAAATTTCATTTATATTAAAATAAATTTCATTTGTGTTTAGAACATTTGTATACTTTCTTCAGTAAATCTGTGCCTGTCTAATCCAAGTTAGAATCAAGCATAACTACATGGCTTTGTAGATTCCTTGCTATGGATGGGGTAACCCCGGTTACACAAAGGATGCTCAAGTATAAATTATACCATTGGTCCAATTGACAAAAATTTATCTAATTTGTATACTAGAAATTCTCAACTTCCATGAGTTTTATCTTCATGAGAAAAAGCTTTTAAAATAGAAGACTACTGTCTTAAGAATACATGTGTTTAGTTATTGTAGGGCAAATACTTTGTAAGCATTGACCTACTTAATTCTTACAAACTTTAGTGAAGTAGATATGATAGCTAAATATTTTTTTAATGTAACTAATTTTAATAGACTATGGAAATTTTCATTTTCCCCATTATAAAATAGTTAATCATGGGTATTTTACATAAGAGAAAGTTGTCAGTTTGAGGTGAAAGAAACTGTTTATTATAAAAAATGATAAGACAATTATGTGCATGGCACAGTCCTACCTTTTGGTAGCTTACGTTATACTGTGGATTATGCACAAGTAAATGGGCCCTTATAATGAAATTCGACATGCGATCAGAGAAAAGTCACTTTCATAACTGTTCATATTTGAACAAATAAATTAGATGGAAAGTTATTGTAATATAATGTATGTGTTAATGCTTGATGAGAAAAACATTAGAACGGTTCTGAACTGTTTTTGGATCTTCCCAGAAAAATGTCCACATACCATGATTTTACATAAACTGTAGAGTGTTCATGGATTCTTTGAAGCTGATCCATGGATCCCAGTTCAAGAATTCTTAAACTGGAGAAAGATTAACATGATGTACCAATAACATTCTCAAAAAAGGGCATATATATGAAAATGATCAATAGAAGACTTCTTAACTGTATGCAGTTAAGAATCTTTTGTTTAATGATTCATGGGCTTAACAGACTACACTGAAACGCTGCATGTGGGAATTGCATGTTTAGTCATGTCACATCATCATATCTATTTTCACTTAACCATGTTCAGTCATGAACCATAAACTATACGTTGAGCCACATTAGTATGAGCAATTAGAAACAATTGAAATACACATAAAACATAAGTCAGGTTCAGTATTCAATAGTGTAAAAATTTAACTGAGTCATCTTGTACTTAGAAATTTGATAAGTGATTTTAAATTTATAAAAAATGTTAATTTACTGGCAAAGTTGGAAGTGAGGATTTGGGATATGTTTCAGATTTACGGTCACTTTCTTTAAGTTTTTGTTTTGTTTTGAGAATGTGTTTCACAAGTGCTATTTTTTTTAAATGAAGTTCATTCAAATCTTGGAGGAGGAAGCCTGATACAACCCTATGTAAAATTGACTGCCCCAGAATGTAATACTTAGAATCTTGTTAAGAAAGAATTCAGAATTCATAGAAGTATCTGTTTGTGATTCCTACAAATTGTATAATCGCATAATGACTTGAAGGTGAGGTAGTAAAACCACAGCCAAACGGGCCTTCATGGTCAAACTCTCTTACTTTATATTGCTGAGGAAACTGAGCCTGGATAGGTTGTAATAGCAGTAGAATCGGGCTTGAGCTAAATCTCCTGATACTCTGCTGTTCGTTACAATTCATTCTGCCATATTTACTGTAGGTGTTTGCCATTTCTCTTGGTGACATCTTTGATTTTAACTTGCATAGTTACATTGCCCCAACGCAGAAATACTGTTTTCTTAATTATAACTTGTACAAAAGATATCAATTCATTGGCTTAAAAGACACATCTATTTTTTAGTGAGTGTATGTAGTCATTTTTTGGACATTAGTGCCTGTCTGTAAGGAAATAGGCCCTTTCCCAAGGAGCTTGCATTTGAGTACCCAAAGGATGGATATTTTACCATGGTTACTAGATGTGAGTTCTGTTTTTTAGCTCTTCTTTTACTTGATGACCTTAAGACTGTGATTTTTTTCTGTCACAATTCAGGAATTTATCATGGTGCCATTAAAACAATTCTTATGTTACATCCCCCCATCCCCAAATTAAGTAGAGTCTTTAGTAAGACTCTTTATTTCATAATTTTGTAGTATTGATATTTTTTCCTTGTAGGGTTGGTGGTGATCCTCAGGAAATGGGGGAAGAGGCAGAGCAAATATTCAAAAGGATTAGCAGATTGTGGAAAAAAGGAGGATTTGGACAGAAGGAACCTGTTGCATAAATTCTTAACTACTAAGCTTATAGGAAAACAACAATATTTAAAATTTTAAACAAAGCTATATAGGTAAATACCTTTTTAAAAACAAATGTCATTTTATACTTAAAATGCACATAATTAAAAAAACCCGTAAGGGTACTGTACTTCCTCTCTTTTTCTCTATGGTGGCTACTAATTTTAAAGGAATACTTTTTGTTTCAGTGTGTTTTACTTGATGATGATAATGTGTGATTGCTTGATTTAAAGGAAAGAATAAAAGTAAATTTGAATGGAGCAATTATTTTTATATGAAATAGCAATATCCTTATGTAATTTTTTTTCTTTTCAGTGGTAAAACTTTCACCTAGTTTTACTTTAAAAGTTAAGATCTGGTGATAACTTGAGGGTTAGGGTGGGAAAATAAGGGAAACATACTGAAAAATCATTGCCACACTTAAGCTTTTTCATTTTAAAAATAGAGAGTAAGTTACACTGTCATCTATGTTTATGTCTCTTTATTCTGGTTTTCAGTTTTTGTCATTTCAGGAAGCTTGGATTTTTTTTTAATCAGAGATATTTTTGAATTTAAAAAATTGAGGTTTTCTCTTTCTCTTTAAATAATTTAATCATGATCTGTGAAAATCGAGATAAGTTCAGTTAGTGTATAAATGTCGAATTTGGTCACGTTAGCAATAACTTTATAGATTTGCTTATAAGCCACATTTTTAAAGGCAGTTTGTGACTCTGGGAAATAATGAATGATGCCTTGGATTTGGTAACATTCAAAAGACAGGATTTTTTACCTTATGTTTGTATCAGTTGATACATTTGAGTTTTTTTTCTTTTTTTAATGAAAGGTAGATTGTTTATTGCCAACTGAAAACTGTTCTGTTACTTTATTTTTAGGGTTAATCTATGAAAATACTAGACCTAGAACAACCTTATTTTTAGCCATAATATCTATTTTTAATTTTCCTAATACTATTTAGCTTTAAAGCATTTTCTGTCATAAGAATAAACTAAGAATATTTTGTAAAATCTTTTTTAGTTACCTATTTTTGCCTCTTTCCTCTATGATCTCTAGTTTTTAATTGACTTGCACCTCCATACTTTATGAATGGAATCAAGTGAGTTACTTACAAAATAACTCTGATTAATTAATGCATTGACTTTAAATGAGCCATTTTTATATTAACTTTACTGGCAGATGTCCTTGTTAACAGTAATGTTTTCATCTGTGTTATAATGTATAATACATGAATCAATTCATGAATATGTTGTAAAAACTGTATTAAAAACACTGCAATATGTTAACATTAATTCTTTTGTTAGTATTAAAACTCAGTGCGTCTTTATCAGATTTTCATTCATAAAGTCTTCTTCAAAGAAATGTAAATTCTGTAACTTGATAGACATATTTATAGAAAAATTTGTATATTTTTTTAATTAAGACCTGATTATCCTTTTCAAACAACCCACCTGGTTTGCTTTTTGAAGTCATTTGGGCCAGTTGTGATGGCCCACTCCTATATCCTAGCACTTTCAGGAGGCTGAGGTGGGAGGATCTCTTGAGCCGAGGAGTTTGAGATCAGCCTGGGCAATGTAGTGAGACCCTGTTTCTACAGAAAATTAAAAAAAAAAAAAAATTAGCCAGGCATGGTGGTCCCTGTAGTACTAGTACTCAGGAGACTGAGGCAGGAGGATTGCTAAAGCCCAGGAGTTCGAAGTTGCAGTGAGCTATGATTGCACCCTCACACTCTGGCCTGGGTGACAGAATGAGACCCTGTCTCTAATTTAAAAAAAAAGTCATTTGGTAAATGGATAAGAAATTATACTAAATATATATATTTTTAAATTTAGTTTCTTTAAAAAAACATTCCTACTGTATTTACTAGAAATTTTTCAAAATTAACATAATATCTAATAATACTTGTACACTGGGATAAATGTATCCCTGGGTACATGAATTCTTTCCAGGGGATAAAAGGGCATTGATGTTTTGAGACAGTCAATTTCCAGATCTGTTTTGATATGTGCTTTTCTTAAAATTAATCTGCCATTGGTATAGGTGTCCTCCCCATTTTCCAAAGAAAGGCATACTTCTCATGGATTTCAAAGTTTATTATTATGTACTGCTTTAGGTTGTAAAAACCTCCTTGGCCACCAACAGCAAAGAACATCTTTTTTATTTTTATTTTTATTTTTTTAACATAGAACATATTGAAATATTGGAGTCAGGGGTATCAAGGATCTGAATCACTGTAATGACTGATAGTAATAAGTCTTATTGTATACCAGGTTGTTTCCAGTTCTTTGGTTTCAATGAAATTGAAAGACAATCTAAGCAAGTTGTCAGTTAATAAGAGCATTAGTGTAATTTTCAAGGATAGATTACTGTGTGACTTTTGACACATAATGATGTAGAGGTATGTAAAGAACTGAATAATATTATTATAACAAAAATTTTTCTATTTCAATCGACTCATCTATTGTAAGCAAGATTTCTAAACTAATACATCTGTAAAAATTAAAAACAGGAAGAGAATTAATCTGCAGCTCACTCTAGCAATAGAAAATAGCCATTGGCGTATAAACTAAAAATCAGTTACTTTTCAAAGGGGAAAGAAAATGCTTAAAAGGAACAGTCTTGCAAATTAGTGTGGGAAATTATTAGCAAATAAATATTTTTCCTTTAACTGTTTATTATGAAAAAATTCAAACATGTATAAAATAAACTAATAGTATAATCAGCCCCCATGTACCCATTTCCAGCTTCAATTTTTGTAACATCTATTCCTTCACCCCTCTCACCCCATTGCTCTCCATAATCATAATTATGATGGTTTTTTATAGTTTTGGGTTTTGTTTTTTGAATGAGGGGTCTGCTCTAATTTATTTTATATATGTATGTCTGTGCTTTTCCTAAGAGCTTTGCAAATGAACTTTTTACTATAACTTTTTTAAAATTAAAATAACATGGCATCTTGAATGATTATTAGATCCCATATGTCTCTAGAGTACATGAAATCTTTCCAAGAATGCAGAGGCAGGTATATTTTATTGACTTAAGTTAAATGCCTTTACATTTAAATGGGGGGAAGTTTTGGAGAGAAACATTCTTTGGTCAACACAATCATTCAGTACAGGCATACCTTGGAGAAATTGCAAGTTTGGTTCCAGACCACCACAGTAGATTGAGTATTGCAATAAAACAAGTCACACAATTTTTTTGTTTCCTAGTACATATGAAAGTTATGTTTATACTGTACTTTATTAAGTGTGTTTAAAAAAACCAATATACATTCTTTAATTAAAAAATACTTTATAACTAAGAAATCTTTAGTATCGTCTGAGCCTTTAGAGTGTCATAATCTTTTTGCCAGTGAAGGGTCTTGCCTCCATGTGGATGGCTGCTGACTGATCAGAGTGGGAGTTGCTAAAAGTTGTAGGGGCTGTGGTAATTTCTTAAATAAGACAACAATGAAATTTGCTGTATCTGTTGATTCTTCTTTTTACAAAAGATTTCTCTGTATCATGCCATGCTGTTTGACAGCATTTTACCCACAGTAGAACTTCTTTCAGAATTAAAGTCATTCTTCTCAAATCCTGCTGCTTCTTTGTCAACTAAGTTTATGGAATATTTTAAATCCTTTGTTTGTCATTTCAACAATGTTCACTGCATCTTCACCAGGAGTAGATAACCACTTCTGGAGATTGCTCATCCATAAGAAGCAATTCCTAGTGAGCTTTTATCATGAGATTGCAGCAAGTCATATCTTTAGGCTCTACTTCTATTTCTAATTCTCTTGATATTTCCACCACATTTTTCAGTTCCTTCCTTCACTGAAGTGTTGAACCCCTCAAAGTCATCCATTAGGGTTGGAATTAACTTCTTTCAAACTCCTGTTAATGTTGATATTTTGACTTCTTCCTGTGAGTCACAAATGTTCCTAATAGCATTTAGAATGACAAATCTTTTCCAGAACGTTTTCAATTTACTTTGGCAAGATCCATCAGAGGAATCACTATCTATGGCAGTTATAGCCTTATGAACTGTATTTTTTTTTTTTTTTTTTTTGTGAGACAGAGTCTCTGTTGCCTGGAGTAGAGTGCCGTGCCGTGGTGTCAGCCTAGCTCACAGCAACCTCAAACTCCTGGGCTTGAGCGATCCTACTGCCTCAGCCTCCCAAGTAGCTGGGACTACAGACATGTGCCACCATGTCCGGCTAATTTTTTCTATATAGATTTTTAGTTGTCCAAATAATTTCTTTCTATTTCTTTGGTAGAGACGGGGTCTCACTCTTGCTCAGGCTGGTCTCGAACTCCTGACCTTGAGCGATCCACCCCCCTCAGCCTCCCAGAGTGTTAAGATTACAGGCATGAGCCACCACGCCCGACCTGAACTGTATTTCTTAAATAATAAGATTTGAAAGTTGAAATTACTCCTTGGTCCATGGGCTACAGAATGGATGCATGTTAGCAGCATGAAAACAACATTAAGTTCCTTGTACCTGTCCATCAGAGCTCTTGGATCAGATGCATTATAAATGGGCAGCCATATTTTGAAAGCAATCTTTTTTTTCAGAGCAGTAGGTCTCAACAGTGGGCTTAAAATATTAAGAAAACCATGCTGTAAACAGATGTGTTGTAATCCAGGCTTTGTTGTTCGATTTATAGAGCACAGGCAGAGTAGACTTAGCATAATTCTTAAGGGCCCTCAGATTTTTAGAATGGTAAAATGATTATTGGCTTCAACTTAAAGTCAGCAGTACTAACCCCTACTGTGAGAGTCAGCCTTTTGAGCCAGTCATTGACTTCTCTCTAGCTATGAAAGTCCTAGATAGCATCTTTTTCCAATAAAAGGCTCTTTTGTGTAAATTGAAAAATCTGTTTAGTGTAGCCATCTTCCTTAATGATGTTATCTTGTTGATAACTTGCTGCAGCTTCTACATCAGCACTTGCTGCTTTACCTTGCACTTTTATCTTACTGAGATAGCTTCTTTCCTTAAACCTCATGAACCAACCTCTGCTTAGCTTCATACTTTTCTTCTGCAGCTTCCTCACCTTCCTTGACCTTTATAGAATTGAAGAGAGGTAGAGCTTGCTCTGAATTAGGCTTTGGCCTAAGGGAATGTTGTGGTTGGTTTGATCTTCTATCCAGACCACTCAAACTTTCTCCATATCAGCAATTATTAGGCTGTTTCACTTTTTTATCATTTGTGTGTTCACTGGCGTAGTACTTGTAATTTCCTTCAAGAACTTTTCCTTTGCATTCACAATTTGGCTAACTGGTACAAGAGGGCCAGATTTAGGCCTTTCTTGGCTTTCCACATGCTTTCCTTACCAACTTTACCATTTCTAGCTTTTGATGTAAAGTGAGATAGATGGGACTCTTACTTTCACTTGAATACTTATAGGTGATTGTAGGGTTATTAATTGGCCTAATTTTGATATTGTGTCTTGGGGGATAGGGTGGCCTGAAGAGAGGGAGAGAGGGGACTGACCAGTAGGTGAAGCAGTTAGGACACACACTACGTTTATGGATTAATGTCTTGCGTGGGTGAGGTTTATGGCACCCCGAAACAATTACATAATAATAGTAGTATCAAAGATGACTGATCACAGATTCCCATAATAGATACAAGAATAATGAAAAAGTTTGAAATATTGAGAGAATTACCAAAGTGAGCACATGTTGTTGGAAAAATGGTGCCAATAGATTTACTTAATATAGGGTTGCCACGAACCTTCAATTTGTAAATGCAGTATCTGCATTTTAGCTCAGTAAAGTGAAGTACAGTAAAACGAGGTATGCCTGTATTTTTTTGCCCTATTTACATAATCTGCCTAGAACATTTTGAATCGTGTAGCCAAAATGTTATACTCCAGAATGGTAGACATGGGTAAATATCAGTTGTTTGTTAAAAACAACATAAAAGCAAAACGTAATTGTGCTTTAATTTAGTAAGCCACAAAATAGACCAATTATGTAACCATAGTCTAGACTTGAAACAATTTTTTTTTATATTAAGCATGACTGCTCATTGAGGGAAACTTGTATTAGTTTTACAGGGTACAGTTGAGGTCAGGGAATGAAAGTTCAGTGTAACTTGTTTATTTTACATTGATTAATTGTATAACCAGTAATTATCCATGTGACATCCCAATGCAAATGCTGACATCCATTTCCAAAAGAGTTGTTTTTTTTTTGTGCTTCTTCTAAGGTTAAAAAGGTTTTTGTGGTTTAAATGTTGTTACATATTTTACAGCATTAGGATCTATGGAATATTTTGACAACTGCAACAGTTCAATGAAGTTGGTAATTTCTTCTTTTAATTATTTTTCATTGAACAGCTTTGGAGTTACATTTCTACATTTTGATTTCTAATGTATTATAAGGAAAGAAAACTTAATATATGTCAAAGGACACTTTAGAGAAAATACATAGAAAGTGATTACAGAGGGCTGTAACTAAATTATCCTTGTTTAAGTTTTGTTAATGCCTAATTCTGATGAAATAGTGTGGTGTTCCTTCCAGCTACTGATTGTATATGTATAATTGCACATCTTTCTTAAACAAGTTGATTTGTAGGTTTTCACACATTATCTGCCACACCCTAATCCTCTTATAAATTAGAGAATGAACCTGGATTTATTCAATTATTTAATTGGTACATGTTTTCCCCCCATAATAATATTTTAAAGTATAATGTTTTGGATTTTTTGAGGATAAAGTAAAAAGTATGTTTTTAAAACTTTAGTTGTCAAATTATTTTATTTTAAGCCTGTTTTTATAAATTAGAGATGTATTGTTTCTTTTGGGTGCATATCACCAATTAATACGTTTGATTTCAGATCTACAACTTACTGCTTTGTAAACTTCGCCGAGGTAAAATGAAACCATTTGGCTACTTGAACTGATCTACGTTACATAGGTTTTTCCTGTTGACATTTGCAATAGATAACATGTCAGAAATAGAAATGATGAAACAATACATCTTCCATGCTCTGAATTGGCATAATACTAAATATAATTGAAACTAATTTTTTAAAGACTATAAAATACAATTTTTTTTTTAGTTTCAAGTATTGTTATAACAAGTGAGAGATATTAAGGGTAGAGCCTTCTTTATACTAGTAAAATGTGTCCAGAATGTTTACATATACTGGAATTATGAAAGATTAGTTAGTTTTACAACATAACTCATTTTTCTAACTCTAATGTTGGTTTAAGGATTTCTTTAAAAGTATAAGTAAATTGTTCTTAATTGAAATTATGATTTATATATACTTAATTCTTTTCTAAGGGTGAAACTTTATTTTAAGTTTTTTAAAATATGAAATTAAATAGCATACATTTTAGCAGATTATGTGCTGTCATGAAAGATAAGGGGTTTCAGGGTAACTTGATTTAAAATTCAGTAACTTTGGGTTGGGTAAAGATATACTTAAAATAAAGCATTCCCTTTGTAATTCTGATTCATTCTCACCATGTGGGTGTTAAAGAATGTGCAAAAAACTTTATGTAAATATTAAATTACTTTAGAAGCATTTCCTAGATTTAGAAGTACTAATGCAGTGTATTACAATGGTAGCTATTTGAAATTTTGATATTGATACTTTAAAATTAAACTGTGGTGGTGCCTATATTAACGTATTTATGTCTCTTATTTCTTTATAGCAAGGAGTAAATAATGCTGAAAAGTTTGACTATGTAAGTGCAACATAGAATTCAGTTTTCATGCCACATTCTTTATATATTTGTTTTTTTGATTACTAATACTTTCTAATTTTGGTTTATAGGTAATGCAGTTTTTGAACAAGATGGCTGGTAATGAATATGTTGGATTCAGTAATGCAACGTGAGTCTGCTTTGTGACATGATTTTATAGTGGGTCATGCCTTTTTAATAAAAAATCTAGATAATAGAATCGTATTTTAAATACTGTTTTGTTACTTCATATATATGTTTGTATGTGTATATACATATATGCTCACTGTATTTAGAATTAATCTTCTCTCCATTGTTGGTCCTAGGACTTAACTTCAGTGAATAATTACTTAAAATTTAGTCATTCGATGGTAAATGAATGATTTCTAAATTACCTGATAGAAACACTTAAAAATGCTTTAAGTAGTTTTAAAAAACTTCTTAAAGATAATCATACAGTCAGAAGAGACCCCAGGTTCACCTCAAATTACTGGCACTTACCCAATTTTGTCTTAGCTTATACTACTTGTCTTACATCTTTTATGTCTCTCCCTGGCTGACTTGATTTCGACCCCAATTTTTAATTTTGAAATGTTCAAGTCTACAGAAAAGTTGAAAGAATAAACAATGAATATCTGGAATCCTATATTCTATAGTAGTTTGTCTTACTTGTTTTTTTTTTTTCCAACCTCTCTCTCTTTAGATAGATGGATAAAAATGTGTGTGTATCTCTATATACACATATATGTAAATATATACGTACATAGTTTTTCTTTTTCTGAACTATTTGAAATTAGGTTGTAGATATCACGATACTTCACCCTTAAATAATTAAGCATGTATATCCTGAGAATAAGGATAGTCTCCTACATAACCACAATACCACTTACACACTTAAGAATGTTAGATCTGGTTCCCCTCAGCCCCAGGAACAGAGAGGCAGAGTCACCGAGGCTGCAAATGGCAAAGGAGTTTATTGGCTAGCTCGAGCTAGGGTCCAAGTCCCAGAGCATCAACGCAGTGGCTTCCCTATGAACCAGAAACCTACCCTGGGGTAAAAGTGAAGCTTTTATACTTTCTTTTGCACACGACACACCAGTGGCACATGACACGCAGGTTCCACACGACACGCTGGGCATACCATTTCCCCTCCCCCCTTAGTCCATTGGTTCCCTTGAAAGTGGTGGTTTGTTTCGGCTCCTGATTGGTTGGCTCAAAGCCTCGAGATTTTCAATTTTCGCGCCGGGGACAGTTTTGGTCCGTGTTTCCGTTTCGGGGGAAACTGAAACTTAGGCCTATTTCATGAAATTCACCTTGTCATGGAGTCACTCCTGCTCTTACTCCTATATTTAATAAACAACTAAAAGCAAACACGGTTACAGAAGCAAATTGCATTAGTTACAATCAAAGAGAACATGTTTTTCTAATCTCAAACAATTTGTTCTACACAAAGTACATTCTCCTACTATCAATTCCTGCCTTTCAAGAACATTAACATTAATTTTAAAATACCCTGACCTTAATGAATATGAAAATACCCCTAATTGTCCCCAAAATGTTTTTTACAACTTTTATTTTTTTAAATTCAGGAACCAATCGAGGTTCATACATTGCATTTATTATTAAGTCTGTTTTGTCTCTTTATTTTGAATAGTCCCCTTGCTGTAGATCCTTGCTTTTAAAGATTTTATTAAATGGCTTCTTTTGAAGAGTGAAGGCCCCTTATTTTACAGAGCAGGGATTGGCTGACTTTTTCTTTGAAGAATCAGATTGTAAATATTTCTGGCTCTCGGGCCATATGTGGTCTCTGTTGCAACTATTGAGTTCCACTGTTTTAGTAGGAAAGCAGCCAATATGAGGTTATGTTCCAAAAAAAACTTTATTTATGAAAACATGCAGCAGGCCAGATCTGGCCCATGGGCTGGAGTGGATATTCCCCATTTTGAATTTGTCTGATTGTTTCTTTGTAATTAGAAAAATTATGTTAAGACAGTTTTAACATAAATACTAACTACTGTTTTATTGTTACTTCGCACTTACTGCTTCACATTTCAGTGGTAAACATTTTTAGGCTATCTGCCTTATCAATATTAATTCATCAGCTTAAATGTCTTTTCCAGGAAGTTTTCCATGAACCTCATCTTACTTCTTTTCTATGCTCTCATATTACCATATATTATTGAACTTATTCCATAGTATCTCTTTGCCTCATAACTACCATTAGATTCTGACCTCCTTAAGACCTGGATAGAGTATTGTGTCTTCCAATTCATTTCTATATCCCTGTTACCTGGCAGATAATAGCACTTGAGATAGTATTTGATGAACTGAACTGTGTGCCAGGCATTGTGATAATTGCTGAATAGTTAGTCCTTTATGTTGATTTTTTTTTAAAGTATGGCAAGTAGACAAGAATTTTTCCATATCCATTATTATTTTTCTGACCATAGAAATGTAAAAATGTACAATTAGAAAGGACTGTCCACCTCAGTTAATACAAAGAGTATTAACTTAACCCACAGTTCCTGTACTATCAGTAGCCATCTGGACATTTGCAGGTTTATTTTCAAGTGTACTGCAAATTAATCTGTCTAAATAAAAATTCATTCTCTTCCCAAATTACTCTTTGCTCTAGAGATCTTTATGTCAGTTAATACTATTATCCTCTCAGTAGGCCATGTTGGAAATTCAGGCTTTGTACCAGTCTTTACATCGGTCTCTCCTCTTTCCCATCCTGTTAGAAGATTTATCCAACTGCTCACATGTTTGATCATGCCCCTCCTTCCATTCCTATCACCACTGCCTAAATTCAGGCTTTCTGTAGCTCTCATTACAGTAATCTCCTAATATATCAGTTACCCTTTCTTTTTTCCATTTCCCAAACTAATATCAGACTTATTCTTCTAAAATGCAGATCTGACAAGGTAACTTGTTTTGAAAGCCTTCCTTCAAACTTCTGTTTTGTGGGCAATCAGGAGCCATTGCATTCTTTGGCATTTATTGATCTCAATAATTTCGTCCCAGTCTCTTTTGTTAGTTTGGTGTTTCTCCACTCTTCATACACCCTTTTCCCCAGATACATCAGAGTATTTGCTATGCTTCAATGGAGTCCTGTCTTTTATACTTACTTACAACTGTTCATGCTGCCTGGAATTTGCCAGTGCCTAGGCTTTCCCCTGAAATCTGTTACTCTAGTGAGTCCTGCAAGATTGTTTTTGTCTGCAAGATTCATTTTATGTGTCCCTCTCTCAGTGAAATTTCCATGATTCCCTCAGTTGGAATTGACTATTTATTGTACTTTTGGGGAGCCAGAGGATTATGCAGTTTTTCAGTGTACTTTAATGGTAGAATATTTGGGAATTTTAAAATTGGCATTTCTGTTCACAAAATCGGAAGACTAGGAAGGGTCTGAGTTCATTTCAGTCATTCTACAGCTAAGAAAATTAAGATTGAAATAATTATCGCTTAATTGAGACTTGAATTCAGCAGTCCTGAATCTTAGTTCAGTGTTCTTAATACTATACTTTGCTATACAAATTAAACTAAAGAACAGTCACACTTTTACAGCAAGTAAATAAATAAATAGAGCAAATATATTTTTTCTTCCAGGTTTCAATCTGAAAGAGAAAGTGGAGATCGAAATTTTGCAATAGGATATTACTTAAAAGAAAAGAAGGTTTTTAAATTTTTATTTCTATTTCAAATTATTCTTTTATTTAATAAAATATATGAAAATATATGCTATAAACTCAATAATAGCCTTTCAGCAACTACTTATTATTATTTAAGGTGCAGAAGTTTTTGCAAAATATTTTTATCAAATTGTTAATGTTATTATTAAATTATTTGTATCTGGCAGTATTGAAATATTTAACATTAATATTTAATATTGAATTTTATTAATGCAAATTTTGTTTGAGATTTAGTCCATTTTTTCAAAAGTATACTTAGTGTTTACTACCCTTGATTTTTTTTTTTTTAATTTTAAGTGGCTGGTCCAATATAATTTATAAATTATTAATCAGTTTATCATTGCCAGTTAAACTAGTATCTAGAAAATTATATGATGTGATGTAATTTTGCTTTATTCTTTGTTTCGTGTTTATACTTATTTAGAGGTTATATACTATTTCATTCTCAATTAAAATGAAACATTTGTGTAAATTTAATCTTCACATATTTCTTCACATATTTCATATTTTTTTTCCTGTGTGCCTATATTTTTAATGCCTTTCTATTTTTTTCAGTGTTTTCCAGAAGGCACAGACATGGTTGGTATATTAGACTTCTATTTCCAGGTAATTTAATTGTATAAACTGTGTATATAAATGGGTGTGTCACGTTTTGCAAAATATGGATGTCTCTTAAATCTTGGTTCTAGATCACAAAAAAATATATTTTTTGTTGACTTTCACACAATGTCTTCGTGAAAAGTAGCTTCATGTCCGTGTCTCCTAAAAAGCCATGGCTCAAAATGTAATAAGGAAAAAATGTTCTGAAAACATCATATTTAAAGTAGTGTCAAAAATAATGTGCAGTCCCAGAAATTGGCTTCTCCTAATTATAGACTGAGCTCTGTTTTCTTATCTTTTAAATTTTGTTTGGAAGAAGCTATTTGGTTTTTTTATCAGATGGCTCATAGTCAGCATTTTAAAGTGTCAGTTTCTCAGCTGATTTGATATCTTTGTAATTTCTTTGTTACTACTCTATCCTGGCTTAACTGGTGCTAGGAGAATAATTGTGAATAATTGTTTGTTTAGTACATTTCCAGCTTCACATTATTGGTTTTCTTCTAAGTTAGAGTAGCTCTCAATATTCAGGAGGAGGGGTTGGGATGGAGGGACCATGTACATAATCTGCTGAGGTGTAGAGCTCAGTTTAGGATAGCCTTCCTGGCGATCCCTCCCCTCCCTTCACATTTTCAGTTCAATTTATTATTACAGATTTAACACCATTGGTGCCACTGATAGGGCTATAATGTGAAGCTGTATGGTAGGCTACGTTATTGTTAATTTCTAGTTTACCTCACATTTGCCTGTCTTTACTTTTGAAGGTGCTTTCATTGTAACCTTTCAGTAATCTTAGAGAATATATAAGGGAGGTTGATAATGAAGTGGATCTTGATAGAAGTCCAGGTCACAGTTGGTCATCTGCTCAATGTGGAAAATGAATTGGGAATCCAGACTGTCAATATGAAATTCAAAGTCTAGCCTGCCCACTTACTAAGCCATGTGACCTAATTTTAGTCACTAATCCCTGGTTTTATTGTCTGTAGTATATGTCTGACCTAACTTGCCGTGTTACAGTGAAGATAATGAGATGATAATGCATGAAATTCCTGTGAAACTATAAAGTGTTACATGAAATTTAGTATAATTTTTTCTCTTTTATCCAATTGTCTTTGTTTTTTCCCTAGTGCATATGAGTGTTTTTCCATAAGTTTAATGTTTTTTTGGAATACATCTTTGACTCTCTCATAGCTTAGATGCTACTAATCTACTGTTCTTTGAATTTCTATACTTCAGGGCAAAAATCAAGAGACAGCCATAGAAGCCTTACTAACTTTTTTGGAGAAGGGCTGTATGTAATTGAACAGCCATAAAGTTATCAGGAGAGTACTCTTAAGTTGGCATTTGTCAAATTAGGAGTATGTCACCTTATGTTAAACAAAATTCCAATTAATATTAAATATAAATTAGAAAATGATCACTGGAATTTAAATCTTCTTTTAGAAAGCCTTTCATAATTAAATCGACCTTATCCTAATTCTTTGCTATCTGGAGCAGTATAGTAAGTAGATTCTGTAGTTCTGGAGAAATAGGGAAGAGATTTTAATATAAATGGACAAAAGGGCAAGTCCATCAAAAAGTGACTTCCAGTCAAAGTTACATACACAGTGTTCTAAGTCACTGTAGTTATTAGTAGTTTGCTTTCTTGCTATTTCCAAACCCCTTCTTGACCCTTGTAGATCTTGGAGTTTGAGGAAAGTTTACAAGTTGAGGACCCAGTCTTCTCCTCCTCCTTCTTCGTGCTTTCTCTTTCTCCCTCCTCTCATCTAGTTTTGGTCACTGTTACTTAAAAATAAAATGTGGAAGAATTTATTATTGTTGTTTTATGGGTAAATTTGGATTTGATGTGGTAAAATACTATTATTTTGATTATATTTACTTATTTATTTATTTTTTTGAGACAGAGTCTCACTCTGTTGCCCTGGCTAGAGTGAGTGCCGTGGCGTCAGCCTAGCTCACAGCAACCTCAAACTCCTGGGCTCAGGCGATCCTACTGCCTCAGCCTCCCGAGTAGCTGGGGACTACAGGCATGTGCCACCATGCCCAGCTAATTTTTTCTATATATTTTTAGTTGTCTAGATAATTTGTTTCCAATTTTTTTTAGTAGAGATGGGGTCTCGCTCTTGCTCAGGCTGGTCTCGAACTCCTGAGCTCAAACAGTTTGCCCGCCTCAGCCTCCCAGAGTGCTAGGATTACAGGCGTGAGCCACCACGCCCAGCCTATTTTGATTATATTTAAATCCAGAAATTTCATCCTAGAGTAGCTGGGCTTTCCGTTTTTCATTCATCATGATATAGTCAACACCCATAGTAAATATCAAATAAGTATTAATAAATGGTCTACAAGGCAACATTTTGGTTTAGCCTCACACAACTAAACCCCAAGACAAGACAAGAAAGTAATGTCTTATATTTTTCTTCCCTTTTGTCCTTTCTATGTTACCATATAAATGGGGATGCTGAGCTTTGATGTAAGTGAAATGTCAGGCATTTCAGCAGTTTTTTCCTAAAGTGCTAATTTCTAATGTAGATGCTATCTATCATAAAGCTGATATATGGCACTTTATCTTAAAAATATATCATGGCTCATTTTTTTCTGTTGCATTAAAAATAATTAGGCTCATGTATCCCACAGAAAGTATTAGTATTTAAGCAAATTCGAACGTGACATGGAGTGATAACAGATCGTAGTGCTTTAGCTTATATCTGCCATTAAAAGACTGAATAACTTTGGGAAAATTAGGATAAACCTTGAAAGTGCTAGAACTTTGGTCATTTAAAATCTTTGGGGACTGGGCGACCTGGCTCATGCCTATAATCCTAGCACTTTGGGAGGCTGAGGTGGGAGAATTGCTTGAAGTCAGGAGTTTGAGACCAGCTTGAGCAAGAGCAAGACCCCATCTCTACAAAAACAAGAAAAATTAGCCAAGTGTGGTGGTGCAGACCTGTAGTCCCACCTACTCAGGAGGCTGAGGCAGGAGAATCACTTGAGCCAACAGTGAGCTATGATGATGCCACTGCACTCTAGTGGTGGTGACAGAGAGAAACCCTGTCTCAACAATGACAAAAAATCTTTGGTATGTCATCAAATCACACTAAAATTATCTCTTTGGAAGAAATATTTCAGATATGTATGAAATGCCAGATAAAATAGATTATCTTAGAAGTCAGCTGTAATACTAAAAATAATATGAGCCTAAATTTTTTAGAATTCTGATTTTTTTATTCGTTTTAGCTATGCTCCATTGAAGTGACTTGTGAATCAGCCAGTGTGATGGCTGCCACACTGGCTAATGGTGGTTTCTGCCCAATTACTGGTGAAAGAGTGCTGAGCCCCGAAGCAGTTCGAAATACACTGAGTTTGATGCATTCCTGTGGCATGTATGATTTCTCAGGGCAGTTTGCTTTCCATGTAAGTAATTGTTTAATCTTAATTTTCTAGGGCAAGAAACTAATCTGAACTGGTTCTTTTAAAAATGCTCTTTAAACTTTGCTTCCACAGCTGTACATTAATTTTTGAGAGAGAGGCTTGTTTTCAAGGTTAATTTGTTACGGAATAAGGAATAGAGTTAAACAGTCTACCAGATGTTCTTCAGAACTTGGAAGTTTAGTTTATAGGACTTCATCACTTTTGTTTTTATGGCATTCTAATGTACAAGGTTAGTGTAGACTTTGCTTTCAGTTAATGTTTAGCATTGTGATGATTATGTACCTCAAGAATTCCTTAAGTTCAGAAAGACATAATGTTTATTATCTTTGGTCACAGCCATAGATGTTCTAAAGCAGCAGTTCCCAACCTTTTTGACACCTGGGACTGTTTTCATGGAAGACAGTTTTTCCACAGATGGGGCTGGGGGATGGAGAAGGATGTTTTGGGGTGATTTAAGTGCATTATATTTATTGTGTACTATATTTCCATTATTATTACATTGTAATATATAATGAAATAATTATACAACTCACCATAGGTTGGGGACCCTTGTTTTAAAGGACTTAAAGTATATTAAAGTTAAAACTTAATAAAAGTATATTTCTTTAAGCTCTGTTGTGCATTTGCCACTTGTGAAATGTATAGACTTTTCTTATTTCATTCTGCTCATGTCAAGACATAATGTCCTAAAAATTTTTTTTATCTTGGAAATTTTCAAACATAAAAATAGATGCATTTAATGTACCCATCACTCAGCTTCAATAATTATGAATACATGACCAATCTTGTTTCATCTGTATGTACACCTATTTCCCCCACCCTTGTCATATTACAGTATGTAATTCTAAATGATAAAGACCCATAACAAAACATACAGTGCCATTATTACATATAAAAAACTTAAGTATTACATATCAAAACTTTAATATCGTCATTAATTTAATATCACCATTAAATTTAATATCATTAAAATATTTAGTCAATGTTCAGAGTGACTGGATTATCTTATAAATTATTACTATATTACTTTACAGCTTGTTTGACTGGGGGTACATATAAGGACCATACATTGTAATTGGTTGTGTCTCCCTGTTTCTTTTAATCTATAGGTCTTCTCATGACTTGTCTCTTATTTTCTTGTTATTTTTGGTTGAAAAAACTGGGTCATTTATCCTGTATGGTTTCCTACAGTCTTAAGTTTTGCTGATTACGTATGTCTCATTGTCCCTTGCATCTCCTGTAAATTGGTAGATCTGATTCAGGTGTTTTTTGTTTGTTTTGTTTAGTTTTCTAAAAGACTATTTTATTGGTGTACTTCTGTAAAGAGGTACTTAATATCTAATGTTAGTAAGCAGTTAATGAACACTGCCTTAAGGACATTAATTTTTGTTTTTATCATAATTGTCAAATTCTGCATAACATAAACTTAAATTTTTTGAAGAGGATTAATTTACACTTCAGTTTTAGGCAAAAGGCTGAGAAGCGATGAAGAGGATTAATTTAAATTACCATTTTATCTCCATTCCTCAGACATTTCTCTGACAGTATGCCATAGAAAGTCTTTTAAGATGTAATTCTCATTGTTTTCTAGTTGTGAAATATTTTTGAAAAATAAATTTTTGTATTTAAAAACAATACAAGTTTATTTTAGAACAATTAGAAAGATAGTCAAGAAGAGTATAATAAAAGCATCCATAGCCCTACAGTTTAGATGGAACTACTTTAATTCCTTAGAGTGTATCTTTCAAAAATTTTTCTATATTCAAATCTAGCCCAAACTCTTTTATAACTTTTTTATTTACTATGTTATAAACATGTTGAAAAATATTTGTCTATAACACTTTTAATGTTGAAATTCTATTGTATGGATGTATATCACATTCTTAAACTAATGTCTCTATTGTTGGACATAATGTTTCTTATTTTAAAATGTTTACATGAATGCTCATTTTTACTGAATTATTTTCAGGTTGGTCTTCCTGCAAAATCTGGAGTTGCTGGGGGCATTCTTTTAGTTGTTCCCAATGTCATGGGCATGATGTGCTGGTCTCCTCCTCTGGACAAGATGGGCAACAGTGTTAAGGGAATTCACTTCTGTCATGTAAGCATATTTTCTTAAAGAAAATAATGATCATATAAGTTGAGTCATTCAACGATTCTATTTTTGTAACCCATTTTCCATAGTTTATTGACTCTCAGCACTCACTGTCTGCCAGTGTGCTAGTTACTAGGTAGCCATGGAAATACTCATAGAGGAGCTTCAAGTTGCTTCTACCAGTCAGCTCTCATTTAATCATTTTTATAGGAAATTACATTGGTGTGATGCTTATGTTTTAATTTTCATGGTTATTATTAGTTTTCAGTTTTCAAAAGCTCAACCAAAGATACTAAAGTTGGAGAAGTAATTTAAAATCCAACATATTTTAAGAATTATACAATAGTGGTTTATTTTATCTCCTTTAATCTGCCTGGTTGAACATATTTATCCTTTGACTAGCTTTAAAATTTTTTTTTTTTTGAGGAAGTACGCACTGCAAATAAAAAAGATAAAATTTTTTTAAAAGTGTTACTACTCTTGATTAGTTCAATATTTTGTTATAAAAACAATTCATGCTAATATTTCAGCTTCTGGTTTTATTTACATTTATTACTTTCTGGAGTTCATGTTAGGCACTATACTCAGTTAAAACTCTGATTTATTTTTCAATCTTTTGTATTTTATAAAAACTAGAGAAAGATATTGGAGTGCATATAAATTAAATTATAATTGATTGTATAGTTATTTATATTTTTATGGTGCTTTACAGTTATTTGAGAAAAGAATTCTTTTATGTGGCCTCTTATTATAAACCCTGTTTTATAGAAGGTGAAAGTTAGACAATTTGAGTGGATGAGCCCTAGGGTCATGTTAGTAAGCAGTGTTCTCAAAACTTATATCCATATTCTACTCTGACTTCAGTCCCCTTCTTGATGCATCATGCTGCTTTATTAGTATGCAGTGACGATTTTTAACCAAGAGGCTATAAACATAGTTCGTTAAAATATGAATAAATGTAACCAGTGAATAGCCAGTTTCTTATACCTGTTCTGTATACCTATTTACAGGATCTTGTTTCTCTGTGTAATTTCCATAACTATGATAATTTGAGACACTTTGCAAAAAAACTTGATCCTCGAAGAGAAGGTGGTGATCAAAGGGTAAGCAAAATTCTTGTTTAGATAATTATGTAATTTTTTTTAAGAGAGAGAAAATGAAATTTGCCTGTTTAAATAAAATCTAAGCTTAATTGTTAGTGGCTTTATGTCTTTGCTAACCACAAATGAGGGTAAACAAATTGGTGACATTTTTATCCTAGTTCACTAGTATACAGATATTAAATGTTGCTGATTTATTATTTAAATTGGAACTGGTTAGCCTAATGGCAGGGCTTTCCTCCTGTTTTCTGCTGTTTGAAGCAAGATTTTTAGATTTGATTCTGTTAAAAAAGACATTGGAAAGTGCTATGTGCTATAAATCTAATTAAAAAGAAAGCTTTTTTATTATTAATATTTATCAGTTATAGTCCTGAATTGAAGTTTATTTTATTTCCTTACCTACTGTGGATAGATATGTAAATGAGAAAGAGATTATAATATTAGTGAAACACTTTATGAAGCCTAATAAGTTTTATAAGCCACTATAGATGAAATATTTTTTCTAGGAAGAATATGTAATGCAATATTCCTCATAACTTTAAAGTCCTACTTGTTTCTTATCAGTGTGTTTGGCTTCATGCTATTGTACACATATATTCCTTTTTTAGAGCTAGTATTAAGAGTCAAGACTTAACTTTTTTGATCTATATAGTTTTTCATTGGACCAAGGGACTTGTGTTGAGATTTTTTTTATTCAGTTTCTTTGCATCCCACATGTAAAATATTTATAGTAAAATTACTTAATTAGACTTGAAGATAATATGAAGGTCTTGTAAGTGAAAATACTTTTAATTCAGACTGAGCACATTTTCTTTGGGGCCAAACTAAATTTTTGTTAGTTCCAATCAAAATAACTTTTGATAATACATGAGAATTATGCAAAGCCAACAGAATAGAAATTTCCATGAATGGGAGTTGACATGAGTAACATGGAGCAAAACTGTCAGATGGTGGTGATTGAAAATTTTAACAGATTTTAATAACATTCATTGAAAAATAACATTTTATAGCTTGGACCTTTCTTCACTCAAGTGCACTAATAAATTATGTATGTTGCTTGAACAACTAGCATTCCTTTGGACCATTGGACTATGAAAGTCTCCAACAAGAACTTGCTTTAAAAGAGACAGTATGGAAAAAAGTATCACCTGAGTCAAATGAGGACATCTCTACAACTGTAGTGTATAGAATGGAAAGTCTGGGAGAGAAAAGCTAAAGAAATGGGTTCTAGTTTCAGAATGTTTCTTCATTTAACCTTTCAAACATCTTTAGCTATTTTTGCAAACTATAAATATTTATTGAGTTTTTTGTGTTCTCAACCTTGGGTGCTGGAGCCATAAAGCTTTTTTTTTCTTTTAATCTTTGTGTAAAGATAATAGATTAAAAGTGCATTTGTTGGTCTTTTAAAAAGTATTTACAAGTAAATAAAGCAAATTTGCTTTATTTTTAAAAAACAAAAAATGGAAAGATTTCTTTAAAACTTTTTTTGATGTTATTAGGATTTTAACTATATAGTCAGATAATCTCATTTTAAAATAGTAACAGAAAATTGTAATTTCTTAATTCTAAAACTACAAATTGAACTCATAAGTTTTGTTGCTTTTTTTTTTCAGTTTTAAAACTGACATGATGTCTACAGTGACAATAGAAAGTACTTCTATGCTTAATACAAAACTAAAAAGCCAAAATAATGAACCCCAAATTATTTTATTTAGAAATAGCAATAGTATAAAGTTAGCTTAAATTTACATTTATGCCATTTTTAGTGATAGATTGGCTATAAATTTTTAAAAACTTTATTTAAAATTTTATTCAACACTTTTAAATATGTTTCCTTACTCTTTTAGTTTGCAACTCCCATGTTCCGTCAGAATTATCATGTACAGGAGTGTCTTATGTTACTAAAACATTCCAGCCAAAGAATTTCAGTTGTGAGATAATGACGTGTTTCATTGTTAAAAAGCTACAATGGTTAGTTACTCAGAAGGAGAAACAGTGTCCTCAAGTGAAATGTTCACCTAAACAATTTTATATTCATATTACCCACATAACTTTTTCTATGTTATATTTAAATATGAATGGCAAATCTTGGTTTTTAGCTTTTAAAATTTTATTATCGTAATAATTTCTTAAATGCTAACGAATATTTCTTTTGTGATAAATTATAACATCTCATAAAGTTTGTTTTATTTGAACTCTTTTAGAGTACTTAGGAAATGAATTTAGTCTGAAGGTAGTAATTATGCTACTAAAATATTTTAGATATGAATCCTTTTGTTCATTTATAAAAATGCAATATTGAGAATCAAAACTTGTTTTTAAGAGAACTATAGGTCTACACAACCTGACATCAAGTAATTATTCATAATATTGAAAGTGTATCTTGGCAAAATGATTTGTAAAATCTTGTAGGACCTATTCACACTTCTTCCTTCTTCCATTTACCACCTTTCTGGTTTTGCCCACAGTTTCCCACAGTTTCAAGTATGTTTGTTTTTCAATTCATTTTTAAACTTGTAAATTTCATGGTGGGGGATTTAGAAGGAAAACTTGATGGTTTCTCAGCATGCTGGCATATATGTAGTAGGGCAAAGTTTGTAAAATTAAATATAATATAGCAAAAAAGATTTCTCCTAGTAATTTAGATACTAGTGCAAATGTAGGTATAGAAAATCTTGATGATATGATGTCTTGAGTTTGGGAACTATGATATTAGGAAAAGAAGTTCCCTCCCAGAGGTGCTGGTCAAAAGTCTTTTGGGCTAACCTAAGTATTAAATTTATGTATTTCAATAATTATATATTAAGTTTTAGAGAATTTTACCAAGGCTTTTATGCTTACTTGAATGTTCTGCTAATGTTCAGATGCATATCCTAACTGGATGCTTCTCAAAGTCTTATTACTGCTACACATTTGTGTTAGTTCCACTGGGGCCATTTGTAGTTTGGGAAATTGAATGCCTTAATTGGAAAAAAGACTATTTTTTTCCCCCCTGCTCCAAATTGTTACATGTTACAATTTCTTTATAAAATGAAGATTTAGTTTTCATATTGTGTGCATATTTATATAGATATCAAAATTAGGTTGTTAATTTGTGGCACTTACTGCTGTGTTGTAAGGTTTAAAGGCACTCTAAAATACGAAGTAGGATTATCTAAGCTACAGTATTTAGAGAATGTTAAGAATGGGCATCCAGAAATTTTTACAGGAAAGAATAAATGGAAGAAAAGGTAAGATATTGTGGATAGGCCCTCAAACTTAAAAAAAAGAAAAACTTTGCCAGTTTTAAGGACATATTTTGATTCCTTCAGTATTCTTAATACCTTTTTAAATATAATTCTTGAAAAGTACCCAGTATTGTTGGGCTTAATGTGTTTTGCCATTATTGATTCTTGATATTCAAGCATTTACAAGATAGCGTATTTGATTTTCTTTCTTTCTTTCTTTCTTTTTTTTTTTTTGGCATCATTAACATTTCATTTGAAATGCATATTCTTCCTAAAATACTTTGTTTTTAGCATAAATGTTGTGCATTTTATCTTAGTGTTTGGATTAAAACATTTGTGTTGTTTAGCTTTCTTTCATTTGCTTTGTATATTTAATAATGTACCTTTATTTTCCAGTATGCCTACTTTTTGTATTGTACAATAAATTTATTTTAAGCTGATTTTATTGTTTTTTTTTTTTTTTTTTTGAGAAAAGCAACTCCATCATTTGAAATATAACAAACGGTTGGGATTTCAACTTAGAAAAACAGTATCCTTTATGAAGGTACTATTACAGTGTTTATTATTCTGAGGCTGCAAACTAGAAATTCTCAAAAGGGCTTTATTTGATTTTTTTTTAATGCAACATAGTGTTGGTGGGTTTTTTGGGAGGAGAACTTTTCCTATTGGTTGTACTAAAAGTATTTGAATAAAGACTTTTCTCCCAATTTTTTTTTTTGTTGTTTTTCCATTTGGTAACTTAAGAACAATACATCCCTATTTGCAGGTTCTTTCTGCTTTCTAAGGAAGAATATAATTGGTGTTATTCACTATGTAACTCTCACTTTATTTGTTGTTGCCTAAAGAATAAGAAAAACATTGCTAAGTCCGATGAAGACTATCATAATATTGCTTTAGAATAAAACTGTTAGTCTCAGTAGAATTTATAGAATAATATAATATAGAAATTGACCTTTACTGCTTTTTTAAAGGATTTAATTTTCAGAAGGAATTTAGTGTATTTCCATAACACAGTCCAAATCATATAGTGCAGATTATAGAGGGTCCATGTGTTGTAGGTCAAATACAGTACTTAAAATTTTTATTGGATTAAATCTACCATTCATATTCCAGAGATTTCCCAAATACAGAAGTTTTAAAACTATTTGAAAGGGGAAATACCCTTGCTTACATGAATTTGTATTAATATGTGGGTTTTTTAAAATAAAGTTCTTTTAGGACTAGTTAATAAGGTGTTCCAGTATAATGATATGTTTGATATACGTAACAGTTTATGATCACTTGCTTTTAAAGATACATTTTTTTTAATTCATTTGAAGCAAAGGCAAAAAGGACTTAAAATGCCCGGTGATCTTGATCTGATGTAGTGTTTCATAGGTGTATATGTATGTGGAAAGAACTACTGATAAATACTGATATATCAGTCTATATCCTGATTATTTATATATAATGTGTGTGTGTTATATATGTGTTTATATATATATATATCTCATCTCCCTATGTACCTGAATTTATCCATTCATATTCTGAAAATAACCAGCAGTTCTTTCCACATAGTATATTATGTATAAATGGTTCATTGGTCTATTATATACTATTCCAAACTTTGCCATAGAACTCCTAAAATTTTTGCTACACCAGAATTTATAAAATATAACATATTTTACTTATTCAGTTTGACCTTAAGGATTTGTGGTTTCTGTTGTTGCCACTCCCATTCACTACCAACGCTGTCAGGTTGCGAGAGTAACTAGCAATATTGCAGAAGTCCAGAAAAAGGAAAGCAAGAGCATCAAATTTCATGCGGAATTTGACTTTAAAATACTTCCTAAAATTTATTACATTTTTCATTTGACTCAAGTAATGTACTTCTCAGATTAAACAGTTTACTTTATAGAATAATTTTATTTAGTTCACTGTGTACAATTTTTAGTCTTAAGAATCTGCTTTACTATTCATTTGTTAAAATTTTAATTTTTCTCCTGAGTGTGCAAAAATGCTAGAATGCATTTTTTGAGATTTATGATCATTCTACGTAACATTGGATTTCTTCCAAATTTCTCCTCTATCGTTTTATATTAAATGTAATAGTTGCATTGTATAATAAAATCAAAACCAGATGTTGGAGATGGCAGTATAAATGGAAGTTTGTTATCATGCATCATGGCCATACACTCAGACTTTCATTTAGAATTATTCAGAATGAGATTTACCTTATTCCATTCTCTGTCTTGGAATTCAGGGGCAAAATTATGCTTCAACATACATTCAAGTATATCCGAGTTCAACCATTTTTCTTTTATTTCAAATTGTAATACAGTTAAAATGTTTGTTTCTTAGAATATTGCTTAGAAGTGAAAGGAATTTAATTGGTTTGGAGGAAGTTCTTTTATCCCTCCTCTAAGCCCCATCCTGGAGTTTATTAATGTGAATACCATAAAATGCACACAACTTGGAGAAATTTAGAAAAATTTGGGTAGATTTTGCTTCTACCCAACATGAAACAGAGCTGGTAAAACTTGTTGTATTTTAGAGTTCTTAACTTCTTAGTAATAGAAAAGAACTTATTTTTAAAACAAGATGCTAAGTAAACTGATCATAAATCTTTATTTAATGAAGTGATTCTGTTACTATGGTCTTTAAACTTTGTTTTCTACTTATATTTTGTGAGCATTTGAAAGGAAGGGAATTTAAGAATGATTTTGTTTACTATTTCTGTTTTGTAGATTGTAGCTCTACTTTAGTAATTTTTATAGGTTATGGCTAATAGAGATTTTAAAAATATGCCAGGTGTATAAGCTTATTCCAATTAAAACTTTATAGTGGCTTCCTAATCCATTAACCTTTAAAACTAAAATGAGTAGAATACTAATTAGCACTTGGATGCATTGCTTTTTTGGTGGCATCTGTGGTATTTTTGTATAAATTACATTCAACAATAAATTATGAAACACTTAGTATTAAAAATTGTCATGTATTGTTTAAAGTTTTAAAAAAAGTTATGATCTTGCCCTCAAAAGCTCATATTAGAACAGGTAAGCTGGTGCCAATTGCTTCTGCCAATTAATCTTATAACACTGTTATTAGATTTCTAACTGAAAGTCTCATTTACTAATTCTGAAATATTTTTGTTACAAATCTGTAGACCACATCTCAGCAGCAAAGAACAATTTGGTATATTTATTTTTAAGACAAATTTTAATATTTGAGGACATGATTTTTCTAGACAAAGTATGATGAAAATAAATAATGGGCTTTTTTTCACAAAGTATTTACTTTGCTGAAATAATTTTAATTCTCATGCTTAAGATAATTAAAATTATCTATTTGGAAGGCTTAGAGGTTTTAAATTTCTGTTTTTGTATTATATTCCTGGTGATTTTTGTTTATATAATGAAAATTTCTTCTGCCCAACAATTATACTTGGAACCCTCAACTATAATTAAATTTATATTCCGTAAATAGCTGAAGGGTTTATTTCATTTTTAAACATAGTTCAGCCTTTCTAGATTTTTGATGCACTTTTATTTACCATTAGCTTGTTTTTGTTTTTTTTTTTTTTAGTCACAGAACTGAGTTTGAAAGTTAATCTGGTACAAACTTTGACCCCACCCAACTTCCTTTTCCAGGTTTCTTAGCACCTCAATTTCTTCATTAGCATTTTACATTTTTTTCCTCTTTTTTGATGGGGTGGGTCTGTTATGTGTTTTGTTTGGACAGATATTTTGTGGTCTATTTTTAACAGGAGAAGTGTAATTGGCAGTAGTTAATATGACTATAAGTTATTTGGCAGACTGTACCAACAGTGTTTATTCAAACTATTTAACTGTATTATTTTTCTAGCTAGCAAACAATCATATGTCCCAGTTATTAAAAACTAGTAAAGTTAGAAGTGAATGTTACAATTATATAGTAGTTCTAAACATAAAACATTACCCTGGAACCTTTGAAAGAAAGTGTGGCAGAAATGTGACTCTAAAAATAAATGTTGCACCATTGGCTTTTTCAAATAAACCCCTTTAGCATTAGATTAAATATATAAGTAAAAAGATTTTAAATAAGAAAAAGGCTATTCAAGTTATAAACAAATGGTTTCTGAGGAAAAAATATTTTTCCTTTGCATGGTAGCTTTTCTAAGACACATACAAAATATCTAGCTACTTCCCTTGTTTTTATTTTAGACATTTAGATCTGCGAGTGACCTCAGAGTAAGGTTCCTAATTTGTCTGTTTATTCTGTCTATAGTGCATATTGCCATCAGTATCAATCTCTATTTCATAGTTCTGAGATTTTAATTTTTCATTTATGAAGGAAAATGTATATTGTATTCTTGAAATGCATTAATTTTTTAACGCTTTTGTTGACTTATAAAATGTTAAAACTTAATTATTGTTACTCTCAAAAAAGTATATTGGTTTCTTAATTCTCAAAATTTAAACTTGCCAAGGTAGCTCTTCTCACAAGTTTATAAAAGTGACACCCTCAACTTTTAAGAGACTGGCTCTTATTCAGTATAAACTCGGCTTACTTTCATATTACATATATACTAAAATAAGAATGATGCAGAAATATATATTAGCATCAATTATGCAAATATAACTATCATTTTTTAACTATTCCATTGTAAAATCAAAAATCAGTCTCTTATTAAAATTCTCTTTACCCCTCGATTAGAACTACCAATTTCCATTATTTGATATCTACTTTTCACAAATCATTACTAAGGGACCATTTATAAAATGTCTTTTGAGGGGAAAACATAAAACTTAATCCTTAAATTTTGACTTGCTTCCATTAAATGAGATTAATGATGGCATATAAAAATATGGAATAAATTATTAATTGAAGTCCTCTCAAGGTCTGTTGTTTTGTACTTTCTCACAGTCACTCAGAATAAGAGATAACTGAAAAATTCAAAATACATTATCTTAATTTCAAGTGTTTTACTTTCTTTTTCATCCTTTTATATCATAATTCAATTTTGGCTGAAAATGAGATAATTTTTAAAATTATATCAAAGTTACTCATGAATAGGTTTTCATTTCCAAATCTTTATAGTGCTAATATGTTCACTTCCAAATCTTTCAATAGTGTTGACATTTGTAATTCTAGTTTTTATTTTCTTTAAAAAGTTAAAAAAAAAAACAAAAAACCACCAACCAAGAAGTTTGAAATGTGAAAGTTCAGACTTCTTTTCTTCAGCATAATATAGCTTATTCTTTATTTTACATAGAGCCTTGAGTACATGCATTTTGAGTACAGGTCTATTCATAAAATTTATAATTTAAATAAAGCAGTGAACTAAATAATACTGTTTTGAGTTGAATATTTGAATTGAGATGGGTAAGTGTTAAATTTTCTGCGCAGTGAAACTTCATTGACATTTTGATATTACAGAACACGTGATTTTGTTAAAATTCTGTGGTGACTAATACTATTATTAACCCTCTTTTTAATCATACCAATAAAGTATTCTTGCCTTAATGTCTTTTTTTTTTTTCTTTTTACCTAAAAGAGAAGCTTTAAAGAATGACCTTAAGGAGTAGGGGGAGTAGAGCTTAACTTTCTATTTACCTGTTTGTGAAGTTTTTCAATTAAAACATGCTGTTTCAACAGAATTCAGAGAATGCATGGGTTTTTTTGTTTTATTTTTTTCACCTGGAGAACAAAGTAGAAAGCATACTAGTTTGCTATATTTTTAGCTAAGTAATAAAACCTCGGGAACCTTTCATTTTTATTCAGTTTCTGCTGTGTAATTTTATTTTATATCCATTATATATGTCTGCCACAGAATCAAAGTGTTGTTTATTTGGTATCCCTTACATCTTGGGCTATGTCATATAATTGTCTACTTACCTTATATATTAATACTTTTACCTTGTACTTGGCTGGCTCTGGATAGAGACCTGCTGTTCTGTTCGCATATTGTGTTCTGTAGTATTTGCTTTGCAAAAAGTCTTACTTGTTGCTATTGTGAGGCATGGGCTTTTTTGCTTTTTTTTAAGAATTTAGGATCTTTTGCAAAAGTTCTTAATAGATTGAAGCTTTGAGTTTACCTCGGGCTGTTATGACTTAAATAGCATCAATGAGTGCAGGGTGGGTAGGCCTAGGATCTGGTTGAGTAGCCTAGGCTGGTATACCATTAGCATGAACTTCCATGTCTTATTTTCTACCTTAAAATTCCATGTAAATTTTGTTCTACTTCATAATACCTGTTTTAATATTTTAAAAACATAGTATTTATTAGTTCTGTTACTAAAATTTTCCTTCTCCAATTGAGTAAAAATGACTTTAGGAAGAGATACCATATTTATCATGGTACTTCTCATTCATCCTGACATAGATCAAAACCATACCAGTTAATCCATAAACAGTCTTAATTACAGGTTTGATGTGACCATATGTATCTAAAATTGGCAGTGATTTAAAATGAAAAGAATGTCCCATCCATGCCTATTGCCTGTGCCAAAGACTTTGAAAATCTAGAGTTGTCAGTCCCTTATCACAGTAATCTTATCAGTGTGTAGACAAAAACTAAGTATACAGAGAACAGTCCTCAAAGGTATGGGCCTAAATCCAGATAACCTGGGTATGTTCAGGCAGTCCAGTTTGCTAACATGAAAGATTCTGTGGTTTTCTGTAGATTTCCCCATTGCTTCTAATGTCAACAATTTTACTCTAGCAACAAGGCATGCATAATGCACCATCAGCAGAAACCCAGTAACATCAAAATTTGAATAACATGACTTTTAAGATCATTGGTAATAACTAGCATTTATTATGACTTACTATGGTCAACCACCAGTGTAAAGCATGCTTTGAGAATTCTTTAATCCTCACAAAAACTATCAAGTGGGTACTGTTACTATCTCTATAGATTGAGATAGGTCATGTAAATTCCCTAAGGTCACACAGCTTTTAAGTGTATACAGTCAGGGTTTGCACTCAGGCAGTTTTAGTTACAGAGTGCATCCTCTCGAACACAGACCATACTGTTTCCCATTGCAAAATGTAATGAGCTTGGACAAAGGGTGACGAAGCTTAGAAAAAAATGTAATGAGCAATTTGTTGCTTTGATAATAAAATGGGGATGTTCCATGAACATTAAAGGATAGTAACAATTCCAAAGTATCTTGCTAGACTAAGAATTCAGGGAAATTTCCTATTAAGCAAGGTTATCCTGTGATAAGTTCATTTTTCACTATAACTTATATAGTGTGAGCAGTATCTACATCCCATATAACCAGTGTCTTATGATTTTAACATATATATATGTGTGTGTGTATGTGTGTATTATTTCACTCACAGGAAAGAAATTCTATCTCCAAAGATCCTTTTATTGAAAACTAAATGATGGGAAACCATTGGGGGGTTTTCAGCAAACATGATCATATATGATCTGATATGGTCAGGTTTATGTTCTGAAGTATTGATCTAGGTGGGAAAATTAACTCCAGTAGTACATGATTGTAGAGGGTAAAAAGTCAGTCCTAAATCCTACCATTAAAATCATTCCTTAGCCCAGCTCTGTTGTAAAGGTGAGTGAATTTTTTTTTTTTTTTTTTTTTTTTTTTGAGGCAGAGTCTCACTTTGTTGCCCTGGCTAGAGTGAGTGCCGTGGCGTCAACCTAGCTCACAGCAACCTCAGACTCCTGGGCTCAAGCGATCCTTCTGCTTCAGCCTCCCGAGTAGCTGGGACTACAGGCATGTGCCACCATGCCCGGCTAATTTTTTCTATATATTTTTAGCTGTCCAATTAATTTCTTTCTATTTTTAGTAGAAGACGGGGTCTCGCTCTTGCTCAGGCTGGTTTCGAACTCCTG
>CAUYSK010023101.1:0-12098 GCA_963575035.1 Avahi laniger | reverse complement strand
CACACACACACACAAGAAAAACCCATAATATAATGCATTTAATGTCTTTTTGTATTACATAGTATTTTGTATTGTTAAGTACTGCCATTAGCCAAGTTCTCCAAAGTGTAGGAAAGATAGAAACATGCACAAACCTTAACTTGCAGGTATAAAAAATTGCTCGACTTATCAGCTCCTTTAGAGGACAGCAAGTTGAAATGTTTACATCCTCCAGCTTTTGCCAGCTCTGCAGACTTCAGCACATAATCTCGGTCAACGCGAACAAATCCCTCCTGAGGGGGGAAAAGGATATGAGTTATTTCCAAAAAGCTGCAAGTTTATCTTAAAGATCACTGCTTGGCTTGAGTAGTGGGCTAGGAGGCCTAGGAGAATGGGGATCTAAATAAAACGCATCCAAGCAATACATGAAAGTCAGGCTTAGACCCTGGGAAAGGCTCCAGGTGTCGTCCTCTGGATAGACAGTACCAGCTTTAGCAGCAAGGCCAGACTGCAATGAAAAAACAAGGATGATAACACTGAGGCAGACACCAAACAGATCCCCAAGGAGCAAAAGGAATGATAAGGCTGGGAAACTACTTTTAGTCATACATTTTTTGTCTTTTAATAACTTTGTCTTTTAATAACCTCTCTCTGTTTTCTTTTTCTGTGCCAACTCTACCATGGTAGGGTCTCAAAGCATGGTTGAGGACACTCCCTGGGGACTAAGAGGGCCATGTCTGTTTAATTTCCAATCGTTGTGTATGCTTTACAACATACCTTACATATTCATAAGGAATTCATCCTCAAATGTTTTTTACTGATGGGTGTGTAATCAAAACTGTTTGGTGACACCTGATCTAGACTCAGTCCTGTGAGGCCAGTGGCTGGGTCTTTATTCTTAACTCATATCTCGGCATCCGCACATGCCCAGCAGTGACAAGTGCTCCAAAACTATCTGAATGAATGAATCCAAACCCAGTGGAAGCACAGAACAGGAAAATCCAGTCATTTTAAAAAAACAGAACTAAGTGGCAATAAAAGCAGGAGGGAAGAGGATGATGCAAGTAACAGAACGCAGACGCATCCCCAGGGCCTATGTGAAAGACCTGCACCTGCACCCAGAAAAGGGAAGTCCATGTAGCTTCTTGGGACCACCACAAATTCTGGCATCCCCAAATTCAAGGCAGCTGAAGAGAAGTCCGAAGTCTTTTGAAGCTGTACTTCACAGGTAGTCTCAATTGTAGAATAAGGTCTTACAGCAGTGGGAATTCCAAATATGAAGATGGGATTACTGCCCCAATGATATTTTTTTAAATAAAAATTTGCTCGCAGAAGTTATTAAATTCACATGTTCTATTTGATATGGCAATGTTTATCTTTCATAGAATGTTAGAAGGGGATAACACATTAACTGCCACAAGAGTTATATTTAACTCACCCTAGTTTTGACCCTGAGGCCGCATGAGACATACATAAAATCTTACTTGTTGATGTTCTTATTGTTACAATTGACAATTTAATTCTAAAAACGTGGATTAAATGAATAGAAGTCAATAAATTTCATTTTTCTATTTATGTTTACCTTCACATTAGACTCTAAGTTTTTATTCTAGTTTCATAATAAAACACTGTGGCCCCAAGGAAAAGTTTCTGGGTTTTTTGTGTGGCAGCCAATGCGTCATGTAGGCAGGGAGCAAAGTCCAGTGGTCAGGTGAACTACACATTAGGAAGTGAGAGAGCTGAGAGCAAAGTACAGATTCTTGACTCTCCGAGCAGTGCTCTTTCCACTGTACCCATGTTCTTTTTTATCCCATCCTGTTCTAGCTGATGAAAATAACCTGTAATTGTGGTTGGCAGAATAATGGCCCCTCAAAGATGTCCACGTCCTAATCCCTGCCCTGTGAATATGCTGCGTTACATGGCAAGGGGCAATCCCATGGCAGATGGAATTAAGGGTGCTAATCAGCTGTCGTTAAAATAGGGAGAGTAGTCTGGATTATCCAGGTGAGCCCAGTGTCATCATAAGGGTCCTTAAAAGTAGAAGACGGATGCAGAAGAGGCGGCTAGAGTGATGCAAAGTGAAAAGGGCCTTGAAGATGGGAGGGGACCCTGTGCCAAGGAATGGGATGGCTGCTAGACGCTGGAAAAAGTAATGGATTCTCTCCTCCAGCCTCCAGAAGGGGACACAGCCCTGTCAACACCTTGATTTCGTCTCAGTGAAAACCGTGTCATACTTCTAACCTGTAGAACTGTAAGACGATGAATTTGTGTTGTTTTAAGCCACCAAGTTTGAGTTCATTTCTTAGAGCAGCAATAGGAAACTAACACAGAATTCAGTTTTAAAAGAACAGGCCCAAGCAAATTTTTTTAACTTTGTATTAAAGTATATCATAAAAGAAAAGTAAATATAATTATAGAGCTCGATAAATTTTCATAAACTGAACATCCTCTGCAACCAGGTCCCTGATCAAGAAATAGAACATTACTGTTACCCTAAAAGCTGCCCTTACCCTCCTTTCTCATCACTCGTAAGTCCATTTTTAACTATATCCACTAGCTGTAGGGCAGTGTTTTCAGCCTCACTTTATACCTTAGTGTTTTCTGCTTTACTTTTTCTACTTTAATTTACAGGTAATATAAATTTACCTCTTTACTTTTGGGTCATCGCTCTTTCTTTTTATGTGGACACTTTGACACTCGGTCCTAAACAACAGTCTTGTCAACCTGTCCTACATATTGATTCACATTCATGTTGTTGCCTTTTAAAATAAGTGTAAAGCAAACCAATTTTAACACTCAGCATGCATTAAAATAGAAAGAGAGAGAGAGAGGTGATTCTTCTCAGGGCCATTCTCCAAATTGAGATTTTAGATGTGCTGAAAGTGTGCCAAGAAAAACCACCCAGAACTATACAGGAAATTCTAAAACACTGAATTTCTCTTCTATATCTATTTCTTCCCCTCATTCCGAGTCACCAGAACTCTGATTTTAATAACAGGTTCATTATTCATGATTAAATAACACCGTTGACTAGTGAAATAAATTCAGTTGTAGTGTTGTTGTTGTTCTAGCATAAATGCTTGGAAGGATTATTATAGTTGTCTCTGTTAAAATGCTTTTTCTTTCATCAGCTTCTTTAAAAATAAGGGAAAGATTCAACCAATCACAAGTCTCTAGACCGACGCTGTCCCTCTTACTTAATCCAGAGCCAGTAAAGGGATAATTTGATTAAACTGAGACCCTAATTTATTTGGCTTTAGTTCTGGATCAACCTCTCCTTAATAGAGTGCTGTCGTCTCCAATTGTTTGATGAAAATTAAAGTGACATAAATACCATGGGACTTTTTCAATCTGATTAGTCAGTGAAGGCACATCAATACCACCCCAGCCATCAAACTCTGGCGTCCTTCCTTTCACCGGCCTGGCTAACAACTGACAACAGCTCCTTGAATGACGAGTACCCTCGCTGTTGCAGAGACCCCCACACTCAGCCCATCAGCCCTGCTCAATGGGCCCTGTTGACAAGGTGCCCATACCTTTCTCCATCGCTGTTCTCTGGACAAAGCTAAATATTGTTTTATTAGCAATCAATGGCTGTTAATCCAAAACGATTTCACAAATCCTCTGAGCCCTCAAGCTGATTATAAATACGTGTTTTTTGAAGCCCACTAAATTTTGAATTTCACTTCCGTCACCCTGATGGCGTGGCCTTTTAACTGGTGAATGAAACTCAAAAGCAAAAGGGTCAACAGCTTTCAAGGACTTAGAAATCAAACTTAAGCATGGGTCCCAGTGACTGACTAGGAGATATCAACACACCAATTTTCTTTGGAGTGAGGAAGATTCCATTTGCAGATGGAAGGAGCCATCTTTTAAAACTTATTCATTCCCTTTCTTCTTCTCCAACAGCTCAAATTAAAGAACAACAGAAAAACTAAGAAGCTACTCCATAGCCCAGAAACACAATATTTGGAAAAACCGTACTTAGTTTCACTAACCATATGGCAAGAGAAAAGACAGACATCTCTTCTGAGAGTATTAAGTCCATTATGTTTTTGTGTCTTTATGATTCCACAGCCAATGTACCCTACTCTAAGCTAGGAATTGGAGTTCCTTTTAGAGAAAGAAATTAAGTTCCCATTATAAATTTCCTTTCCCAGCACTCACTTGAAAGAATAAACACAATGTACTATGACTCAGTAGATATATTCTCAACGGCTCCACAAACATCAAGGGAAGCAAATTCTCCCATTACTCATTTTAAGTCTTACTAAAATCTAAAGCTACTAAAGATTTCTTCTAATCTTTACCAATACCTGAAAACTAGGAACACCACTCTGGTTTAAGAACAACTCATCATAACAAGGTATAGTATTTCAGTGCTAAGTGATAGGACAAGTGAGCAAGCTGGAATAACTCAAGGTCATGGGGTCCTTTTCCAGGAAGGGAGGATCTATCATTCGGTAAGTGGTACCACTTAGCTCTACTTCTGCTTCAAGTTCTTCGAGCTAACCAGCATACCCAAGGCTCCACAGCTACCTGGCATCCAAACAGGGCCTGTGATCTGGGTCCCTTGAACCATCTAGGACCTTTCCCCTTCACAAGCCCCCTTCTAGACATCAAATAAAACAATAGATTAGAACAGGAGTGGGCAAACTTTTCCTGTGAAGGATCAGAGAGTAAATATTTTCAGCTTTGCAGGCCTCTGTTGCAATGACACAGCTGTACCATTATAGCACAAAAGCAGCCATAGGTAAAATACATAAAGTAATGAGCATGGCTATGTTCCAAGAAAACTTTATTTGTGGATATGAAAATTTGAATTTCTTTTATTTTCCCATGGCATATTATTCTTTTGAATTTTTTTTAACCATTTAAAAACATTAAAATATTCTTAGCTTTCAGGCTAAACAAAAATAGGTGGCGGGCTATATTTGGCCACCAGGCTATAGTGGGCAAACCCCTGGATTAGAAGAGAATATCATTAGAATCAGAAGCCCAGAGATTAATGATGTGTAACGACATCTTCTATTCAATAGAATCCAAGAACCTAGGCTGTTGGAGTCTGCTCCTAACAGGTGAGGAAACAAATGAAGAGGTGAAACCACATCAAACCACCTCAAACTCAAATCCTTCTCTTAATATAAATAAGGGGAAATGCACTATTCTCAGTGGCATCTTTGAGTTTTTCTCTTTACTCCAGGCCAGTGTAGATCTGGTTTTCAAAGGGTATTTCAACCTTCACTAGTTACTCACTAAAGCACACTAGTTACTCACTAAAGCACACAAGTTACTCACTAAAGCAAGGTGAAGATGAGGACTATAGTCGCCCCAATGCCTCCCAAACGCAGGTCCAACAAGAAGGACAAGGTTGGCTGCATCAGGATCTCCCAAGGAGCCTGCTAAAATTACAGATTCCAAGCTTCCAACCTCAGAGATTCTGATCCAGTGGATCAGAATTAGGAGATCTAGATTAGGGCATTGATTAGACAACTATGGCCTGTGGATGTGAAAAGGAAGACTAGCATCTAACCAGCTACTGCTAAAGGAAATGGTCTTCCAAACAGCTGCAGAAAGCTAATAGACCTATCCCTAGCACCAGTTTCAGCAGACATCTGGGTAGACTAAATTTTATGGGTTGAATTGTATCCCCCCCGCCGCCATGCGTATGTTGAAGTCCTAACCCCAGTATCTCAGAACGTGACCTTATTTAGAAATATTAATAAGATTATTGCAGATGTAATTAGTTAAGATGAGGTCAAACAAAATAGAATGGCACCTAATCCAAAAAGACTAGTGTCCTTATAAAAAGGGAAAACGTGGACTTGGACACAGGCACACCAAGAAAACACCAGGCGAAGAGGCACAGAGAGAAAGCAGCCACCGTCAAGGAGAGAGCCCGGAGACAGAGCCTTCACAGCCATCAGACGGAAACCAGGCTGACACTTGAGCTCAGACTTCTAGGCTCCAGAACTGTGAGACGATACATTTCTGTTGTTTAAGCCACCCAGGTTATGGTACTTTGTTATGGCAGCCCTGGCAAACTAATACACTAAAACTGGCTACTCAGACAATCTCAACACTGAGACAGAATTTCTTGAAGTTTCTCTACTGGAAACGCAGATTGCTAAGGCAAAATATATGGTGTTCCAGTTGTAAAACAGCCAATGAATGACATTAGGCTTGCCACCAGCTTTGGGTATCCATCTGATGAACCATCCAGTGTACTTTTCTACAGAGGGCTGCTGACCCAGAACACCAGCTGGGAAAAGCTTGGAAATCCACATCTCCCTTCAAACAACTATTGTTTCTGAGCCACTTGCAAATTGTCACCTCTTTTCAACTGCTAAAGTTATCACAACCTCCAAAGTTTATATTGTACCTAATCCAAATTAGTTTGGGAAAAAAAAAAAAAAAAACCCTCTCTGGTAGATGTGTCAGCTTACTTTCTGCACAATCCTCTTAAACCATTTAAGTCCTAACTCATTTCTGAGACCATTTGGCTTACTAGTCTTCCCTTGCTTACTAATTAATTTCATTTATCTTTTTCAAACTGATTTTAAAGGAGAACAAAAGTCATTGGGTAGCCTGAGAGGTGGAGATCCAGCCCCATTTAAAAAAAATACTCTGGATAGTGAGGACACCCAATTCTTCTGGTTAAAATTGCATTACAAAATTTGAATGCAACAAAGCAATTCAGACTTTCTCCTGGCACGTCCTATGATGTGATTTGCCTTATGTCATGAAAATCAACTGCTCTATGCCTAATGCAGTGTTTTGTTTTGCTGAGTCACCACCGAAACCAGGTTGGCACTTGAGACAGTGAAAGCTGCAGTGTCCTGGAGTAAAAGTTTTTCAATGCTTTTGGAGGACACTGCTTACGACTGTCCCTGGGACAGAAAATGTACCAGCTGCAGAACAGGAACATGACCCTTTCCAGGAGAGATAATGTGCCAATTCCTGGGAAAGTCAAATGTCTCTATAATCCACAGTTCCCAGAACAGAGTTCAAAACCAAGCTGTATTCAGGGTGAATATGCAGAACTGCAGAAGATGTGGAAATATATCACAACTGAAAGCATAAATAGAATTATTCTTTGGATGACCAGAAGGCCCAGAGAAATTCACCTGAGCCTAACTACTTGGTTGGTATAAACCAATACTTCCTAACCATATGCTCCCCTAATGATTCAGATGCGTGGGCCTGGTTAATAAACCCACGATAAATCCCCATGGCAGAATCATGTTCCCGTATATTTAATAGACGTGTTCAGCTTCAGAACGTAAATTCTGCCAGAGGGATAAACTATAGTCAAGGTATAAATTAAAATACACCTGTATTAACATTTTCCCGGAATCTATGTAGTAAACTATGACTTCCGGACAGGGGCCGTCTCAATTTAGAACACCATTAAAAAGAAAATAAAATGCATGTTAAAAGAGTTTTGCGTCAGTGAAGGCTGAATCATTCCTGGGGTTGAATCATTGTCGAAGGCTGAGTCATCACTGGAGGCTGGCTGAATCGTGCGCCTCTGTGTTCTGATGTTCTATCCCAAAAATTTAAAGCTTAGCATGAAAATAAGTTGAGACACATCACTCAAGTGAGAGAACGATTCAAGTTTAAAACATTTATTAAGGGGGGAAAAAAGCTTACTGCTAACAGCATGAGTCAATTTCTTTTACTCAGACAGACATCATAGTTTGCCTTAGGGCAAGTTAGTGAGAGTAATATTTGCAATAGGCAAGATCATATAAATATTTATGATGTCTCTAGCACTTAGGCCTGAACTCATGGATTACTCTGAAAGAAAGACAAACTTATAAGTACTATTCAAAGTATTGCAAAGCTTAGGGTAGCATATGGAATCTTATAAATAATAAGAGCTTATTTACATTTAAGCACTGCAACAGGCACAAAGAAAAAGAGTGAGCAAGAAGGGATTCCTTGACATTACTGGCCAGCAAAAAGGGAAAAAGGTATATTCCTTCCTTACCGCCCCAGCTTTATTTCTGGTGGTACCCAGGCAACAGAATCCAACATCGTGACCTTGAAAGGCAGAAGCGTAGTCATCCAACTTTTCAAAGTCCACCACTTCTTGATTCTAGACAAGGGTACAGTTGTATATAACTTCATGTTATTTCAAAAACACACACACAAACAAACCCTCTGGATTTAAAAACTAAATTACAGAACATTACTGAAGGGTCTACTCACTTGACATCAAAATTTGCAAATTCATTTTCTCCCACCAATAAGCAATGCATCTGAATTGAAAATCAACAATACACATATACGTCCACAGTATAACTGGACTAGGGTGATCCAGATTTCTAAAGTCAGGTTCAGTTATAATTTCTCTCCAGAAAAATAAAAGATCTGCCTATAGCTCACCAGGAAGGAGACCACTGAGGTATACTGTGGGAGCAGGGGACGGTGTCTGGTATTTCAAAGACCTAGGTTCAGATCATGGGCCTGCTACTTACAAGGCATGTAACTGTGGCCAAGTTATTGATCATATGCCTCAGTTTTTTTCAGCTGTAAAATGTGGGTGATAATCTTTCCTTTAGTCCAATCTGTAAACCATTCGTATTAGAATTAGCCAGAAGGTGCATGATAAAAAGGGATAATCCTGGGTCCCACCTGAATACTTCTGAATCTGTACTTTTAACAAGCACCCACAATAATTCTCATGCACGTTGAAATTTAAGAGCATTCATCTAATTTTATAAGTTTACTGTAAAACTTAAAAGAGAAAGGTTGAAGCCGGGTACAGGGGCTCACACCTGTAATCCTAGCACTTTGGGAGGTGGCGGTAGAGGGATCACTTGAGGCCAGGAGCTCGAGATCAACCTGAGCAACACAGACCCTATCTCTACAAAAAATGGAAAAATTAGCTAGGCATGGTGGTGTGTACCTGTAGTCCTGGTTACTTGAGAGGCTGAGGCAGGAGGACCGTCTGAACCCAGGAATTTGAGGTTGCAGTGAGCTATGATGACACATCACTGCACTCTACCCGGGGCAACAGAGTGAGACCTTGTCTCAAAAAATAAAAAATAATAAAAAATAAAAAGAAAGCTAGAGAAGCTCCTATCATCCAGGAGTTCAACAAAATGTTGGTTTCCTTCAGTCTACCCTTTCAAAAGAATTTTTCTGACACTGCACACAATGTTGAAGAAAAGTAGGTTTTCACAAAGTGCCTGGTCAAAAGATGTGCCACCAGAACTCAACTCTGCAAACACAGATCTCAAATTCCACTTCTAATTATCATGAGTATGACAAGGCCCATGAAACTAGACCATGAAGACCACATGTCACCTGCCTAAGCCTGCAAAGATGTCTGTTTTAAACAAGCAGGTCCCAACAGACCAAAGACATTCACAAAATAACCTGAACAGAGACTTCAGGGAATCAAGAACATTTATTTTCAAGACCACTTGTTATTTGGTATGTTCCTCTTATGAAACCTGTAGGGCCAAATTGTGTAGTTGTGGCGTCTCAGGATCACACTGAATTGTTCACAGTTTAAATGGAGAACAGAATCTCCACGAAGCTCAGTGAACTTCAGATATTTAGGGCCGATATGTAAGGAGATTATCATCAGATCAAAGCCAGGTGTATCACTCACTTAACCATAAAAGTGTAATTTACAGGGAAGGGAGTATTCCATTTACAGACACAAGCCTGGGATGTCAGGCAAGACAAATTCTTGTAAGTGAATAACTGCATTTTCACTGTCAAAGGCCTTTCCCACTCTGCCAGGCATTTGCAGATTCACTTTACTGTAAAGTGCACAGGAACACAAAATAAGCAAAGTGATTGAGAAAACTGTCAGGGTCACAGGACCATCTCTGGAAAACAGCTTGTGTGGCCCTGAGAACAGTGCTTTTCTGTCTCTCCAGTCCCCATCCCCACCTAGGTCCAGCTTTACAGGGTTCCAGATGGAGGGAAGGGCTTCCCTCAAAGCCACTCAATGACAGGGAAGCCGACCTGGGCCTACAAACCAGGAGTCGGGCTTCCAGGAAGGGATCTCCCAGATCAATCATGCCCAAATTTTGACGCCTCTCCCTGCCTCCATCGCTGGCAGGGCAGTGTTCAGCCATTAGGCAAGAAATGTTCGCCTTGTAGACTCACTAAGGATACATTCGAGTCCCAGCTCAAATACCCACCACATTTTTAAAAGCCTCCTCCTGGAAAGTGAGTTTCCTCCGGCCAATGAGCGTGACTTTGGAAAACAAGCTCTGTTCCAGGATTTCTTTTAAGAGTACCCTGCCGGTTTCTCCGCTAGCGCCCAGAATAAAGACGGATTTATTCTGCATCCTAAAGTCTTCCCGAAGCTTCCGCAGCGCCTCTGTTTCGTCCATGCTGGGAAAATAACAACAGGCGCTGGTGTTAGGATGTTAAGGGATTGCACGTCCTTACCCGGGGGAACAAGGGTTGTTTATCTGTTCGGGAGGAAGCTATTGTTATTCTCCGCAGAGTAACAGAGGAAAGTGCAGAAGGCCCAGGGGAAAGCGCTGAGTCACCTGCGGACTCCACGCCTTGGCCGTCCCCCGCACCTGTGCCAACCGACACTTTGGAAGGGGCCCGAGCTGGAGGGCGCGCCAGGTGCTACGAAGTGCTGGCACAACCACTGGGCCTCTTTCCCCACGGCATCCCGGACCAGAGAAGGAGTGCGGGTCCCTCTCGGTCCTCTACCCGGAGGGGTTACCTGGGGCCGACCTCCGGCCCCGCGTCCTCACGCTGCAGCAGGAGCAGGGCGGCCACCAGCGCAACCGCCGCCGCACTCAGCGTCGCCGGCCCGGGCATCGGCGCCTCCCTCCTACCCTGCGGCCCGCCCTCCCGGGGTCTGCCGGCCGGGGCCGGAGATGGGAAAGCCCGCGCCTACCCGGCTCAGTCTTCCGGGTGACTTCTCCGCGCCGCTGCCGCGCCCCGCCCACAGGGGCGGGACCTGGGAAGGGGGCGGGGAAGGCGCCCCGAGGGCACGTGCGCGGCGCGGAGACCCCTTCCTCAAGGCCAGGAATCTGTGGGACCCTCTCTCCCGCGCTCTTCCTCACCACCTGGGCCCAGCTCACCCGGGCCCAGACAATAGACACCCCAGACTTGACCTTTGCTGGTCCCTCAAACTAATTTCAATTGTGTAGTGAACATCTGCATCTCCAATTCACCACGCCAAAAACTTAACCCTCCCCACCCATCCACCCCAAAGAGGAATGAAACTAACCTATTCCTTGTCTCTCTTAGGTGTCACTGTCTCTGTACACACGCAGTCACACACGCACACCTCCCCCCTCCCTCTCAAGTCAGAAATTGGGCCAACTCCTTTAGCTCCTTTCTCCCAGCCTTCCCACATTCCAGATTAATCACCAAGTCCCGTCATCCCATCTGCCTTCCAAATAGTTCCCTCATGTAATTCAAGTTCTCATCGTATCTCTCTAGTGTAACTGCCCAGATCTCCACCCACTTTGATCCCCTACCTGGTTGAGCCAGAGAGACCTTTCACACCTGATTCTTCGATACAGGCTCCACAGCCCAGATCAGTGGTTTGGATCATAACTATCTACACTGGGTCTTCCTGGATCTGGGAAGTGCTGGACAGGCGTGGGAGTGACAAGCAGGAGTCTGAACAATAGATGACGTTGTGAATATTGGTCATCTTGGGGCCCCACCTACCAATCCAGACGCCAAATGAAACATTCTCTCTCCCATCTCCTTGGGCGTTATTACTAAACATATGTAGGTTTGACCTAGGCTCAGCCAAGCAGACGCTCCCACACAGGTTTTTCACTTTTGGAGGAGTAATAAAAAGATGAAGCAAAAGCCTGAGATAGACTTCAGCTGGGTGGGGCAAAGGCCTAGGATGGTGACATTGTTAGATCCGGTTCCCCTCAGCCCCAGGAACAAAGAGGCAGAGGCACCGAGGCTGCAAATGGCAAAGGAGTTTATTTGCTAGCTCAAGCTAGGGTCCAAGTCCCAGAGCGCCAACGCAGTGGCCTCCCTATGAACCAGGAGCCCGCCCTGGGGTAAAAATTAAGCTTTTATACTTTTCTGCACACGATACGCAGGTTTCACACGACACGCTGGACACACCATCTCCCCCCCCCCCTTAGTTCATTTGTTCT
>CAUYSK010023100.1:0-15302 GCA_963575035.1 Avahi laniger | reverse complement strand
TGTTTTTGACTTGCCATTTGAAAAACAGTGTTCTTTCATTTTTTAAAAATTGGCTTCCTAGAAAACACTAATGATATGTAGGCCTACATCACAGCCAATTGTGAGATTGTATATCTACTTTTTGATCTCTATGTCCTACCTGAAAATTGTACTGGGAAATAAGAGGCATGAAACTCAACTAGATGGAAGAAAATGTCTCTCCCCAAGCTCTACTCACTTCATGTTTTTGTGAAGGATTTCCATATTTTATCTTTTAAAAATTTTTATTTTTTTATTTTTAATCACCTGGTCTGTGTCAGACAGGATTTCCATATTTCTTAATTTTAATGAACTTCAGTAGAACTATAGAAAAAATATAAAATACCTTGGATTTTTTTTTTGTTGGGATCAAGTTTTATGATTAGTATGTCTGATTATAAGAAGTTAGTTTCAAGTACTATTTAATCACCCAGTTTCAAATCTATCCTTACGTTGGGACTGTGGAAGGGAAGAATGTGAATTTCAATCTGCCATTACAAATATCCACTTATAGTAGGTATCACATCTTTGAGGAAGAGAATTTAAATTCCACTCTAGTGATGTTAATAACCTGAAGTGATATAAATAACGGTTACCAAATTTCCCAAATCACAGGTGACCAAAAGAGTAAGTAGTCTTTGGTTTTGAGGAGTCTTAAGGAATAGTGGTGTGATAATCTTATTAGACCACTCAAACTGGGATTATGATTCTGAATGTTGTCTTATGATTTAGAGGGGTCCTGAACTATTATCTTGTTACTGTACATATAGTAAGTGCTTTCAAATCCCATCTACCAACTTCCTTAACAAAACCAAGCATTTATGCCTGTCATCGCTGCAAATCCCAGGGAACTGTAGGAACGTCACTAGGGATTATTTCACTCATGTTTTCTGTCAACCAAATTGTGATACCCATGTTAACAGCATTTTTCATTGAATATTTTTTTAAAAATGAGAATACTTTAATGAACCATTTTGGAAATTTGAGTTCTAGAAATACCACTCTTAAAACTTTGAGTTTTCTAGCTGGGTGAGGTGGCTCATGCCTACAATACTAGCACTCTGGAAGGCCAAGGAGGGAGGTGGGGGAGTTTGAGACCAGCTTGCGGAAGAGCAAGAAAAAATTAACCAGGCATGGTAGCATTCACCTGTAGTCCCAGCTATTTGGGAGGCTAGTGCAGGAGGATAGCTTAAAGTCCAGGAGTTCGAGTGAGCCTTAATCACACCACTGCACTCCAGCCTGGGCAAAAGAGTTAGATTCTGTCTCAAAAAAAAAAAAAAAAGATATGGAGATTCTACCATTAACTAATTCTTCTATCCTAAGCAGGTGCCTTCCTTCTCCCTCAGAGCCCTCATCTTTGTGGTGTAGATGCTGGACAGGATCTACCAGTCCGTACCTACTCCTCAGAAGCTGGGCAGCAGCTTCGGCTTCTTACTCCCTCTACCCTCCTGGGTGTGGGGACACACCCCTCCTATGCCTCCAGCCCTAACATTCCACGACTCTCTCTGCCTATCTGCAGGGGGATGCTGGAGGGTGGCTGCGGGACCACTGCCTTCAGACAGGAGACGCCTTTCTCATCGTCTTCTCAGTCACCGACCGGCGAAGCTTCTCCAAAGTTCCAGAGACCCTACTTCGGCTCCGGGCTGGGAGGCCACACCACGACCTACCTGTCATCCTCGTTGGTAACAAGAGTGACCTGGCCCGTTCCCGAGAGGTATCACTGGAGGGTGTGTATTCTGAACCAATTCCATACTCGCAATCTCAGGGGAAAGCTCTCCCTTCCAGACCAGCTCTTCTCCCTAAGTCCTTTTTACCCTCACATACTATACTCACTTGCACTTAGCCCCAGGCTAACCCCCAATTGCCCCACTCCCAGGACCCTGAGAATCTCTTCTTCTCTTCACTCCCCCTCACCTCTCCTCAAGGCCCCTTTCTCCCTCTCCTTCTCATCTGTACCGACCCACCCCGTGATCTCAGCCTTGATCTGTTTCGAGATTCACTAGTCCCAGTCCCTTTCCACCGCCCGCCCGGGAACTCCCCAGGCCCACCCTCTCCCCGGGCCCAATGCGGCCCAGTGGGCGCCTGAGCCGGTGTCTTCCTGCAGAGGGCCGCCACCTGGCCGGGACGCTGAGCTGCAAGCACATCGAGACGTCGGCCGCGCTGCACCACAACACGCGGGAGCTCTTCGAGGGCGCCGTGCGCCAGATCCGGCTGCGGCGGGGCCGGAGCCGCGCGGGAGGCCAGTGGCAGGAGCGGGGCAGCCCCGAGGGCCCCGCGCCGTCCGCGCGCCGCGAGAGCCTCACCAAGAAGGCCAAGCGCTTCCTCGCCAACCTGGTGCCGCGCAACGCCAAGTTCTTCAAGCAGCGCTCCAGGTCGTGTCACGACCTCTCTGTGCTGTGAGCCGCGGTCGCCATGGCCACTGCGGTCGCCATGGTCACTGCGCCCTTCGCCCCCTCGCCCCGCCCTGTCCCATCCGGCTTCTTCTGTCGAGGCCATCTAGGAAACCAAAAACTCCCAGGATGCCCCGGTGTGGCCGCGGGGGCGGGCCCGGGCTGGTGGGCGGTGACCTTCTGACACCTCCGGGCCTCGCGGCGCCCAGGCGGCGAGGACGCAAAGTTTGGGGGCGGGCGTGCTGCGACCGGTGGGCGGAGCTTGTTCTGGCAGGTCAGGGAGAAAAATAGTTCTGCAAAAGGTATTTTGTTTTTTATTAATCCGCGCTTGGCCACCTCTGCTGTAAAGAGATCCTAAAAGCGAGAATTGGAAAAGTGCTTTGTGAACTTCTTGGTGGAGTTTACCTCCTTTGTACGCTGCGTGAATATGCCTCGCCTTTAAGAGATTCTTAAAGGTAAAGTCGTGGAGACACTTCCAGAGACTTTGCATAAAATGTTCTGGCTTTTATCTGCCACTCTTGTCCACTTTGCCTTTAAGGAGTTCTTAAAGGCAAGGGCCTGGAAGCGCTGTTCTTGAGATTTGATTCTGTGACTTACCATTTCAGGACGGCACTTCCCCTTTAAGGTTATTAAAGGTAAGGTGTGGACAGACTTTCTGCGATCAGATGCTGGCAAATGCCGGCCTGAACAGCTGAGTGGTGGCAACCCCCTTTGGCCAGGGCCCAGGAGGCACCAAGCAAGGGGCACCTCTTCCCTTTTCAATAAAGAATTTTTCTACTGCATCTGTTCACTTTGACTGTTCTCTGAGCCCCCGGGGAAGGGATGGCTGTCGATGGAAACTGCTGTTACGAGAAAACTCAGGCCCAGAGGAGCTAGGAACTAAATGTCTTAAGGCTCTGGAACTGACTTGGTCCTGAGGTAGTCCATGTAAAAGGACCACTGGCCCTTACAGATGATCAGGTCCTCTTCTTGCATTTGATGATGAGAAAGCAGGTCTGGAGAGGAACAGAAACCTGCTAGAAGTAATCTGTAACTTACTGACACAGTGGGACCAAGTCTTCAGACTCTGGACCCCATCTTACCCACCCTATCCTGCAAGAAACAGGCTGGAGGCTACATTTAGCTCCCAGAGCTACTCAGCTTTGACTTGGGCTGGTTCAACATGGGGCCTGTATCCACCAGGGAGGCACATCAGCTGGGGCATGATGGGGTCTCTGCATCTTCTCTGGCAGGGCCCCACAGCCCCAGCTGTCACCTGCAAAGCCCGTGTGAGTACTGAAGCTGTCACTGCCTCCTCTGGGGACGCCCACGCCTGCTGCTGCCTGAGCCATAAGCCTGAACAAAGGGAGCAGAGGCAGCAGCTCCCATCACCCCTAGACATACAGTACAGCTACCTGAGCACCTGAGGGCCAGGCCTCCACCCTTCCCCACACATTCTTCCAGAACTTGATGGAAAGCGGAATGAGATGTCTCTCAAGTCCTTGCGGCTGGGCAGGATTCAAGGGGGACCAGCCCAGCACGAGTGGTTATGACAGCATGAATAATGGCACTGTCTTTAGGGCTTTATACACTTTATCTGTTAATTCTTTAAAGACTACATAAGCTGTTACTATTTTACAGTAGAAGAATCAGAGTGTAAGTAATTTGCCTGAAGTCACCCAGTAAGCAACAGTGCTGGGATTCCACTCACGTCTGCTTGATAATGGTGATTTTATCCAGCTTTGCATCTGAGGCTCCGCTTCCAGTTAGGATGGGGGGAAGAGGAGGAGGGGCAGCAGAAGAGATACAGGGACACAATGAGCAGGGCCATGTGCAGTGGCTATGGTGAAAGGTCCAGAGAAATTACATGGTTATAGTGGAGTAAGCAAATTTTAAACTCTGGGGACCAGGAACAGAGGCAGTTCAAAATTTAAAATGCAGGAAAACACATTGGGCACATTAAGGGACCAGATGGTTCTACATTTGGGTTGAAACCTCAGGGACATGAAGAGGAGGGGTAAGAGATGAGCACGAAAAAGAAGGTTTGGAGCTCCACTGCAAAGGACCTTAAATGCCAGACAAAGAAGTTTGAGCCCAATTCTGTAGGCAGTGAGAGTCACTGAAGGTCTCTGCATGTGGAAGTGACATAATTAGGATAGTCCTTTGGGAATAGGAAGCTGGGAGAGATGTGCATGGGTTGGAGGAGCAGAGGCAAAGCCTGAGAAGCTGAGTTTAGAGGCCAGTAACAGTATATACGGAGGCTAAACTATCCTAAGGGGATGGCAGTGGGAAAGGAGAGGCAGGGACTAGAGGGTTGGAATCATGGGCCTTGGCCACCAAGTGGATGGGTATAAAGAGATGGAAGAGTTGCAGGTGGAGGGAGGATGGTGAGGAACCAGGAATTAGAGGGCAGAGGAGATGAAGGAGCGGGTAAGTGAGCTCCATTTTGGAGACACCAAGTTTGAGACACTAAAAGAGCATCCATACAGAGAGTTTCAGCAGCTCCCTGGATAGCTGAGTCTGAAATTGGGAACAAGTTGTGGTAAGAGACAGATATGAAAACAATGCCATGAAGACAGTAGTGAAAGAGCAAGGGGAAAGGGTAAGATGCAGGGCTGGCTTTATGGATGAGCTATCTTTTGAGTCCTTGTGAATCTGTATGCCCTTACCAGCCCCTGCAGTCACACAGGGCCCCATGCTTTAGTCTAATGCTCTGCTGTCGCTGTCTTGAAATTCTTTGAACAAGGAGCCCTGCAGTTTCATTTTGCATGGGACCCACAAATTATACGAAGGGAGAGGGTACAGTACAGGCTGGGATCCTTAGCTCCAGACCCCAGAAGGGGTCTGTGATTCTTGTGAAATTGTATATACAGTTTGATGTGTTTGCAGTCATGCATTTGCCTATGAATAGGATTCACGAATTTAATCAGATTCACAAAAGTATCTGTGACCCAACAAATTACAAACCATTGATGGGACTGGTTGCTTCTGGGAAGGGGAACTAGGTGAGTAGAAGACAGGGGTGGGAGGTTTACTTTTCATTATATACCCTTTTTCCATATCTTGAATTTTTAACTATGTCATATATTACCTGTTCAAAAACTAAATAATTTAAAACAAAATGTCAGGGTTCCTGAGAAAGAAGAGGGACCAAGGAGAGTCCTGGCGATAGACAGATGAAGAAGATGGAGCAGCAGCCACCAAAGATGTAGTGGAAGAACTAGGATGGAGCATTTTGTGGCTACTACAGGGAGGAGGGAGGGTTTCTGTTTAATAGAAATAGAGTATCACCAATGGTTAAATGTGGCCACAGAGGGAGGATGAGGAACAAGAAAGGCCCAGTGCCTTTCACTTGGCAGAAGCTTAAAGTATGTATATATTGAGGATGACAACGGCAGGACCTCCCCTATGAGGAGAGCCACATACCACAAACCTCCCTTCCCCCAGCTCAGCCAGTCCCATCAGTACGACCCATCTGTGTGTTCCCTCCAGACGCCTACAGGGAAGAACTCAGAACAGACGGAAGCTGAAGCCAGGCTCCCGCAAGACTTGGAAGAGGTGGGGTCTTCTCTGAGAGCCAGGCCATCTTTCTCCCTCCCTCTAATCAAGGCGAAGTGGAGCTGTTGATCTGAGCTAGAGGGAGAGGTCAGCAAAGGGGCCCCGGGGCCTGAGGTAAGGTCCCCTCTGTCCTTATGCTCCTCTTGACGACTAAAGTTTTGTCTTGGGATAGGATTCACGAATTTAATCAGCCCTTACCAGCCCCTGCCCAGCCCTTGCTACCCTCACTCCCCTTTGCCCACAATGCCCCTCACTGGCCCAGAGCACAGACTGTGTGCTCTCCCTGAGGACTAGAGGAAAGAGCAGTCCTATATCTGGGAAGGTATGCTCCTCTCTGCGCCCCTTGCCAGCAGTTGGGCCTTTAGGTCCTGCTGCATCTAACCCTCTCTAGAGAGAGACTGGAGCAGGGGCTCTCCTCTTCTGAAAGGCTGCCAGAGTCCTGAGTGGAAGTCCTCTGGGTTAAAGCCTCACACCCAGGAAGGCCACACACACACACCTTTTTACTTATCTAACATAGTTTCAATCTACATTAATCTAAGTAAATTTTTCCTGGACATTTTAATCTTTCATCCACAAATGCTTGAAGGTATTTTGTTCCCCTCAAGTACTAAACATCTACAATATGCCAAACATCTGGACCCTGTAGGGAAAACAAATATATATACCCCTGCCCCTCAAATAGCTTACAGTTAAGCTGGGGAGACATGACAAAGTGGTGACAGTGCTAAAACAGGCAGAATAGCAGAAAACTATACCACATTCTGACTATCTAACTGGGGGCTACATCACATGCTCTAGGAATTCTGAAAGGAAGAAGCAATAAATTTGGAAAACGTATTTTAGCATCTGGGCCCTGAAGTCTATGTAGGCTGTAGATGGGGGAAAGAAGGAAAAACATTCCTTGTGGTGTAACTACATGGGCAAATGCAGAGTCGAAATGGTAGGCAGCCCACTGTCTGAGGATGTGAGGAAAAGACACTCCCTATACAGAAGGCAGTTAAATTTGGGTGGATGGTACAGCCAAGTTATGAAGGGGCCCAAACACCAGACAAGAGCATCCTGCTTCTCAGTCCTTTATCATCTTAGTGGCTCTCTCAAGGTCCCTTTTCATCTATTTGAATGTTGATGTCAAGCTTCCACAGCTTGGTGGCCTTGTAAACTCAAGATGTGAGTGGAAATTCAGTGACATCTTGGAAGCTTTTCAGTTAGCACTTAGGATGTGTCTCCTGGTTGGGGGGGGTGGTCTGTGGAGGAAATCACTCTTAACCTCTCTGCTTTTCTGAACCTCATCTATTCTATCTCAACTCTAAAATGAAGATAATAAGAATACCTACATTGTAGGACAGTCATGAAGACTAAAGGGCAAAAGGCAAAGGGAAAAGATCTTTGTAATTTGTCAAGTGTTATACAGATGAACAGTGGCAGTAGTTTTTTCAACCTATGCCCTGGCCCGTTATTTAGGCACCCAAACAGCTTGCTAAACTCTAAAAGCACGGCACCACTCTGGAGATACAAATCTAAGTTGTGATCCACAAGATCCAATATGCCTCCCATAGGACTCACGGGTAACCCATCATTGCATTTTATTGTTTGGGGGAGGTTTGGGAGAAGATTGGCAACTGGCCACTGTGGTATTGTATCACACAATTTTCCATTTCTTTTTTGGGTTCAAATTATAACTTGTCTTTAAGCAGAGGACTTGTGCTGATTTAAAATAGTTATTCAGGGAGGAAATGCCAGTGTAGAGCTAGACTCTGGAGACTAACAAAGGCAGGTGCTGTAGCAGTGGCTAGGAGAGGTTAGGAGGGATGCTAAGGAAAGGGCTGTAACAGAGAGTATTCTGGGATTTTTCCCAGCCAGGCAAAGCAAAGGGTGCTATGTACCTTGAAGGTACCTGGGGAGTGGGATGGCGGGGCACTCACCTTGATTTTTCAAAACCACCTGTTTGTAATCTGGGTATTTGGACAGAGCCTCAGGCATCAAAAGGGACTGGGCCAGTGGGATTTGTTTTCCTGAAAACAGGGCTGGTTGTATGTGACCCAGGACCTCATGAGCCTGGGACTTTAGCCCAGGAACAATTAAGGTTTATTTTCACCATTGCCTCACCCTTGCTTCTCCCCTTGAAAACCTCTGAAGTTGGGGAGGAAAATAAGGTGGGAATGTTGATGACAGTAACTAACAAGTTCTAAGCCCTTCACACTTATTATTTCATTTAATCCTCACACTATCCCTATGAGATAAGTACTACTATCATTTCCTTTTTACAGATGCGGAATGTGAGTTAGAGAAGTAAAGTAACTTACCCAAGCTTATTCAGCTAGTTTATGACAGAAGAAGGATCTGAACCATGCAGTGTGGCTCCAGAGTGTCACCATTCTGATACAGGATGAAGGTCCCCTAGCTTGCTTGTTCCCAGGAGTTGAGAGGAGAAGGCTAATTCTCTGTACCACTCATTCAAAACAAGTAGGCTTCCTGATGCTTCAAGGTGGATTGAAGCTCCCATCCTTTCTGGAACACTGGCAAGTTTGACAAGTTTCTGATTTCCAAGGTCATTGTTTCCCCTTTCTACAATCTAGCACTGACTGGATCCTTTCCAGTCTTCAGGCATCTCATCCATCTACCCAGTGTTTTCAAAAATAACTGCTTAATGGCTCTCCAGTAACTCCAGCCAACTCCTTAAGGGCTTTTGAGAGCAGATCATCTGGACCATCTAACAGAAGTCATCTAACTTTTTAAAGTGATCTTTGTTCAGCTCTTTCTTTGCCCCAACCTTCCCACATGATTTAAGTTGGTTGATCCACTTCACATTCACAGAGCTCTTTCAACCAAGAGCACACACCTTGAGAGTAAACCAGTTCTGGATACAGAGTACGAAAGTTGGGAAGGAGGGGAAAGGATATCTGAAGCTAGAAGATTCAGACAATCAGCTTCTCAGATCAGAATTCCTTTCCTGCATCCAGCTCATGACTATTGCATTCACCTGGTTGCCATGGGAACATCAGTCTCGGGTGGATGGCAAGCAGCACTTTAGAAAGACAGTATCACAGGCTACCATGGTAACACCCAAAAAGAGTAAAGCTGCATCTTCTCTCCTGGAGGAGTGAGGAAGGAAGGAATGAGGATGCTAAGAAAGGTAGGCTAGAAGGGACAGCCTTTGGACAACCTGGCTCTGATTTTCACAGAGAGGGAATTCAATTCAACAGACATTTAATATGTGCAAGGCAAAGCAATAACGAAAAAGACATCTACAGCAAGCCTCATCAGGCTATAACTATCTAATAATAGAGTTTTCAAAGAACTGTAAATAAAGGCAGAATGAGACCCACAATAGAATAAAGAATACTGAAAAGGGAAATTAATTCCAACTATGAAAGCCTCAAGCTTTTAAAGGACAGGATTTTGACCAGCAGAAGGGGGAAGGAAGAGAGAACAAGAAGAGCAAAGACATGAAGTGGAAGAATTGAGGATCTACTGAGAGCTATGGGTATAGATAGGAAAAGTGATACTTCCTGACTCCAAGGCATTGGCTTCCATGTGGTGCCAAGAGGCAGGGAAGGTAAGGTGAAGTTCAAGGGATCTGAAGTCAGACTTCTAGGATTGGAATCCCCAACTTGCTGTGTGATCATGGGGATAATTAGTTAATCTCTTTGGGTATAAGTTTCCTTGTTTATAAAGTAAAGATAAAACAGTCTACCTTAGAGGGTAGTTATGAGCATTAAATGATTTAATGCACATAAAGTGATTTAGAATCATGTCTAACCCATAACAAATCTTGTCTAAATGTTAACAATTATCATTATGCCACCTCCTACCACTTCACATTTCAGAACCCTGATAACCTCTTTTCTCTGTCCAAGTATTACTTCCTGATTCTCAACATACCCCTTCCTTTACAGGGAAAAGAGGGACTGTGACAGAATTTCTCCCAAGTTTTTGATTCATTTCCCTTCATTGTAAACACCAGGACTAAAGGTTCACAAGTCAAGGCCCTACTTCCACTTGTAACTCATATCTGGGGGTTGTTGAGAGTCTAAGGAAGGAATAGGCAAAATTCCTATGGCAACAACACAGCAGTTTAAAGAACAGGGAGGAAATGCCACCACCTTAGGGAAGGCAGAAGCACAGACCACAAACCAGAAAGTCAGGTGAAAATCCCATTTATTTATTTTTTTAAGAGACTGGGTCCCACTTTGTCACCCAGGCTGTTGTGCAGTGAAACAATCATAGCTCACTGTAGCCTGACTCCTGGGCTCAAGCGATCCTTCCACTTCAGCCTCCCAAGTAGCTGGGACTACAGGCACACATGAAAATCCCATTTAGAATTGAGGACTGGTGGGAAAATTCTAACCATGCTGGGAAAGGATCTGGGCCACAGTCTCACCTCTACCCAATCCTAGCTACCATGCTAACGTAGGAGAGGTTGAAGAAAGTTTCTTTTACTTTAGGGTGGGTCCAGAGGCTGTTCACTGCCCCTTTCTCTCTACTCTAACCTAACCACCTCCTATGTAGGGATGAGTAACAAGAAGGCATTGAGTCACACACAATGACATCAGCTGTCACTCATTAGATGCCATCACCTTATATAGGGCAAGACTAGAGCAAAAGTTGTCTTAGATGTTTCCTTATTTCCACCACTGTCTCCCTCCCAGCAAGAAGCTGTGTGAGGAACCAACAAGCAAGAATTAAGGTGGAAGGACCAATCACAGGAAGGCCAAAGTAGCTAGGGATAAGAACATAAGAAAACCAGGCAGAGGAGGGCAGGGAGGCAAGGTCTGTAGGTATTTATAATTTGGAGGAGTCCAAGCCAGCCATGAAGAGGTCTGGTTCATGGCCTCAGGATGATTAACAAAAATGGACCCCCCACTGTGCTTCTCAAGATGCATTAACAGGCAAATCAATAACTATAGGGGACTGGATCATAGCCAGCAGCTCCTACCTAAAAATAGTGCATTCTCCTTCCCTTCCCCCAGGCCCAGAAAGCAAACTAGGCTAGGACCCAGAAGGGGTTGGGGTGACAGTGAAAAGAACAACAACAACAAAAGAGACTACAGGCCTGGAAGAATCAGGAATGCTACGGTATGAATGTGCCTCCCAAAAGTCTGTGTTGGAAATTTAATTCCCAATGCAACAGTGTTGGAGGGTGGGGCCTAATACGAGGTGACTGGGTCATGAAAGCAGAGTCCTCACAAATGGATTAATGTCAACCACAGGTAATTTAACAAGAGAGTTATTTCAAAGTCAATTCAGGGGGGAAGGGGGAGGAGGGGACAGGTATATGCATACACAGAGTGCGATGTGCACCGTCCAGGGGATGGACACGCTTGAAGCTCGGACTTGCGGGGGACAGGGGGGACAAGGGCAACATATGTAACCTATACATCTGTACCCCCATAATATGCTGAAATTAAAAAAAAAAAAAGTCAATTCAGCCCCTAGTACCTTTCTGTCTTATTTCCTTGCTACCACCCTCTGCCTTTCTGCCATGGGATGACCCTTACCAGATGCTGGTGCCATGCTCTTGGACTTCCCAGCCTTCAGAACTCTGAGAAATAAACTTCTTTATAAATTACCCAGTCTGTGTGTTCTGTTATAGGAGCAGAAAATGATCTTAAGACAAGGAGCTAGAGTCCCAGGGGCCTTTTATGACATAAGCAGGCCCTAAGTACTTACTGATTTAGTGTTAAAAGCAACCCCAAAGGCGAACATCACCTGCTTAGAAGTCTGAGAGCTAACAAATTAAAACCTAAGAGCAATTATCCATATTTTTAGTATAATAAAGTCTTAGCATTCTGTTGCCATAGAGATCAGTAAAGAATGGAGGAGCCCCATAGAGCCCTGCCCCCAAATCAGGCCCTCTCCTTTCAGTTGGTCCCTAAGCTGGTAGACCAGGCTCTTCCCTACTCCTTGTCAAAAGGCTAAGAAAGCAGGCAAAGGAAGGTGCACCTCCCCTTTCACAGAGCTATTCCTGGAATACTCAGCTCCCTGGAATTCACTCATCCCAAGCCCATTATCCCAGGCAGAGCCATACAAAAAGCAAGGGTTGAGGGAACTGACAGAGCAACAACAGGAGACATTAGGTCCAGAGACCTGCGTATACAATGCCAGAACCCTTTGGATACTAGACTAAAATTACTACTACTAAGAGGTCAAAGGCAGATACGGAGGCCAACAGGGTAGGAATGGCAAGCTCGGGAGGCTTCTCTGGTACTTAGGCACCTTAAGATCACAAAACAACGTGCGCCCCCCCACCCCCAAGAAGTACAGAATGTGCTACCGTCACACTGCCATCTGGTGGAAAGACAAGGTCTGTCCTTAGGTCCAGAGAAGGAGCCTGGAAATCTGTCCAGTGGGCAGGTAGGGATGGAGATAGCTAAGATAAACACAGATGGGCCCGGCGCGGTGGCTCATGCCTGTAATCCTAGCTCTCTGGGAGGCCGAGGTGGGCGGATTGTTTGAGCTCAGGAGTTCGAGACAAGCCTGAGCAAGAGCAAGACCCCATCTCTACTAAAAAAAATAGAAAGAAATTATCTGGACAACTAAAAATAAATAGAAAAAATTAGCCGGGCATGGTGGCACATGCCTGTAGTCCCAGCTAGTCGGGAGGCTGAGGCAGTAGGATCACTTGAGCCCAGGAGTTTGAGGTTGCTGTGAGCTGAGCTGATGCCACGGCACTCGCCCCAGGCAACACAGTGAGACTCGGTCTAAAAAAAAAAAAAAAAAAAGATAAAGACAGATGGAGAAGGAGACCAAGGGACCAAGAGTGTAATGCATACAGATGAGGAACACTGACCAGGTGTGAGCCTTTTGTGCTATTTTTCCCCCTAAAGGTTAAATAAAACAAAATAACGCAATGGTATTACAAATGTTTTATATTCCTAGAACCATCATGGTTTTGGCTCATGAGAAGTTAAAATCAGACAGACACACCAACAGAGACCACACACGTATGGGCAGCAGCCACCACCACAAGGGGGCTTGCTTTTTATACAAAGTTTATGTGTATATATATATATACATATATATTTATGTACACAGACACAGAGTATAAAATCCAGTGAGAAGGGCTCACATGTGCCCAGGTAAGGGATGGGAATGGCTTTAACTGCCAGGGTGGAGACCACAGGAGAGGTACACAGGAAGTGGTGGAGAGTAGCAGCCTCACTCCATCCCCCCACCCTGGGCCAAAGGGAGGACAACCTGGGAGGAAGTATACCTGCACTGGGAAAAAATACAAGGAAGTTGGAAGATACTGGAAAGATACCCTACCTTTTACTAAACTTCTGAAAGCCCCTAAAGGCATCCAAAATGCCTGGCAGGATAGATCACTCCCATGCCTCCCAGCAAGATGCTGAGCCTACAGTAGTTTCTGGCCTCAAGCTGTACCAAGCTGAGGTCTAAGGAAAGCTTCACAATGCATATGTCCATGCTATCTTCCAGGGCCCTTGTAGCAGAAAGCCAGCACCTTCAAGGTCCACCCTCCAAACTCCAAAGTCCTCTTGATTCTGAGGTCCCTGATAGATTTTAGGGTTAAAAGGTATAGAAAAAGGAGAAAGGTTAGTTCCTTCAGTTAATGCCCTATGGTCTTCCCAATGGGGGAGGAATTGTGGAATCACTAAGGTGATTGGAAAGGGCAAGAAAGTCATCTCGGAGACGATACACACAGAGAAACAGGTATTCAATGTAGGTGTAGATTCTGTTCTCTTCAATTGGGGGCTTTGCTCAGCAGAGTCCATTTCCAGTGGGGCCATGGGTAAGAGCTCTTCTTGGTATCTAAGGGTGGCCCCAAGTCCCTCAGAGTTAATGTCCATGTCCTCAGAATGGCTTGGTCCACAAAATGGAGAGATGGGGCCGTGGAAGAGTAGATGTGGAGAAGGGAGTGGCAGGACCCAGAGGCACACAGGGAAGCAGTGTACTGTGCCACTGATTTACCTGTGGCAAGGAGAAGAGGTAAATGAAGAGCCAAAGAAAAGAGAATAACCAAAAACTAAAATCAGCTAAGTCCTGAGACTTACATGGTCGGAGGGGTAAAGAGGCTGGAGAGCTGGAAGCACTGAGAGGCGATTGCCTGGGAGGCAAGGTTCAGGGCTGGACTCAGAGCTAGAACAAAGAAAGGCAGAGTGAGCGAGCAAGCACAGAGCATTCATTCTTTCCAGAGCCCCACCTTTCTCTCCTTTCCAAGTCCAAGTCTACCAGTCAGAGCTGCTGGGTTTAGGGCCCCCAAGGGAACTGCTCCATTCAGTTGCAGGGCAGCAGCTTGAGCAGCAGCAGCAGCAGCTGCTGCAGTTGGTAGCTGGATTCCAGAACCTGAAAGGAGAAAAAAAGGTGGGATATGAAGCCCTGATTCTTGATCTAAAATTCAACACCACGTTCTTCACCCTGCGGAGATACTCTACCTTCTGCCAATTTGGCCATGAGCTGCAAACGTCCACCTGCTGATCCCAGATCCAGCTCCTGGTCCCCATCAGGAAAAGTGATGTCTGTGCCACCATCCAGCCGCTCAGTTACTTGGCCAACCCTCAAAGGTCGACCAGCAAGCTCAAAGCCATTCAATTGTTCCAGGGCCCGACGGGCACACTCAGAGTCAGAGAACTATGAGAAACCCAGGCTGTGTCAGTCATCTTGTGGCCACAGAGATGTTCTCAAAGCCCCAATAACGATCCCTAGTCCTGCTATCCCAAGAAAATTGCATGCTCACTGCAGTACAAACTTTTCTTTCCCAGGGAATGTGACCTATCCCCATCACCTCAAAATGGTTCTCTGAAAAAGACCTTTTCCAACAGACTCAATGGCAGTCACTTTTCAGTCTTCCGGCTCCACTAAGAATCTTAACAATGGCCGGGTGCGGTGGCTCATGCCTGTAATCCTAGCACTCTAGGAGGCCGAGGCGGGCAGATTGTTTGAGCTCAACAGTTCAAAACCAGCCTGAGCAAGAGCGAGACCCCGTCTCTACTAAAAATAGAAAGAAATTAATTGGACAGCTAAAAATATACAGAAAAAATTAGCCAGGCATGGTGGTGCATGCCTGTAGTCCCAGCTACTTGGGAGGTTGAGGCAGGAGGATCGCTTCAGCCCAGGAGTTTGAGGTTGCTGTGAGCTAGGCTAACGCCACGGCACTCGCTATAGCCCGGGCAACAAAGGAGACTCTGTCTCCAAAAAAAAAAAAAAAGAATCTTAACAATGTAGAAGCCTATTATCTGTAGGAAACCTAGCCTGACAGACATTTCATAAATGGGCATATGACACACTCTTAGTGCTAAGAGCAAGACAGCACCCGCACCCCCATATACACACCAGTGCTGCTGATTAAGTGACCTACTGACCAGAAGGCCTCTACTCTCTAGTCCCCTTCAGCAGCAG
>CAUYSK010023095.1:0-55491 GCA_963575035.1 Avahi laniger | reverse complement strand
ACCTTTGTCATTTAGTTCAAAGAATCTTTTGATTTCCATCTTTACTTCCTCGTTAATGAAAGAATCATTCAGCAGAAGGTTGTTTAATTTCCATGACTTTGTGTAGAGACGAGAGTTTCTGTTGGGGTTGATTTCTGTTTTTATTCCACTATGATCTGAGAAGATGCATGGTATGATTCTTTTTTTTTAAATTTTTGAGACATGCTTTGTGTCCTAGAATATGGTCAATCTTAGAAAATGTCCCATGAGCTGATGAGAAGTACGTGTATTCAGTGGTTTTTGAGTAGAATGTCCTGTAAATGTCAGTCAAGCTCATTTGTTCTAGAGTTCTATTTAAGCCCATTATTTCTTTGTTAATTTTCTGTTTGGAGGATCTGTCCTGTGCTGTCAGTGGGGTGTTGAAGTCTCTGACTATTATGGTGTTGCTGTCTATCAATTTGTTTAGATCAAGTAGAGTTTGCTTTATGAATCTTGGTGCACCTAAGTTGGGTGCCTACATATTTAGAATTGTTATGTCTTCTTGTTGAACTGTACCCTTCACCGTTATATAGTGACCCCCTTTGTCTTTCATTACTTTTGTTGATTTAAAAACCAAGTTATCTGAGATCAAAACTGCCACATCAACCTTCTTTTGGCTTCCATTTGCTTGAAATATTGTTTTCCACCCCTTTACTTTAAGTCTAAATGCATCCTTGCAGGTTAGATGTGTTTCTTGGAGATAGCAGATGCTTGGCTTGTTTTTTGTTATCCATTCGGCCAGTCTGTGTCTCTTGAGAGGGGAGTTCAAACCATTCACATTCATTGAGAGAACTGATAAGTGGGGTGAATTACTGTTCATTCTGTTGGGTTGCATTTTTTTGCTTTGTTTTCTGTCTTGAGCCATTGTGGAATCTAGCCTTTGATCTTTAACTTTTGAGTGGTTTCACATTCGGGAGTGTTTATTGTGCTGATCCTTGTGTAATTCTGTTTTGAGTACTTCTTGGAGAGCTGATCTTGTCTTAGTGAATTCCCTCAGTCTTTGCTTATCTGAGAATGTCTTTATTTCTCCTTCATATATGAAACTTAGTTTTGCAGGGTACAAGATTCTAGGCTGGGTATTATTCTGTTACAGAAGAGTGAGAATGGGGCCCCAGTCTCTTCTTGCTTATAGGATTTCAGTTGAGAAATCTGGAGTTATTTTGATGGGCTTTCCTTTGTATGTTACTTGTTTCTTTCGCCTTACAGCTCATAGAAGGGCCTCTTTAGTGGCTATTTTGGTCAATCTGATGACTGCATGACGTGGTGTCTTCCTATTTGCATTGAATCTCCCTAGGGTCCATTGAGCTTCTTGTACCTGTATATCTAGATTTTTAGCAAGGCTTGGAGAATTCTCGTCTATTAATTCTTCAAATAGCTTATCCAGCCCTTGAATGTTTTCTTCTTCACCTTCCAGAACCCCTATCACCCTCAGGTTTGGTTTTTTCACATAATCCCACATTTCTTGTATGCTTATTTCTTTTCTCTTAATTTTCTGCTCGATTTCTGTGACTGACTTATTTAATTGGAAGGAGTTGTCTTCAATCTCTGAGATTCTTTCTTCTGTTTTATCTACCCTGTTCTTGAGGCTTTCCACAGTGTTTTGTAGTTCCGTGTATAAGTCCTTTATTTCCAAGAGATTGGTTCGATTTTTCTTTAATATTTCTATTTCTTTAGTGAATTTTTCTTCCAAGTCTTGGATTTTTTTTGTGGTTTCTTTGTGTTGATTATCCATTTTTTCTTGCATATCATTCAGTTTTCTTAGAATCCATGTTTGAAATTCTTCTTTTGTCATTGTAGTGTTCTGAGTTTGGTTAATGTCCATTGCTGGGGAGCTGTTGTTCCTCTTTGGGGGTGTGCTTTCCGTTTGAGTCTTCATACTTCCAGAGTTCTTTCGCTGGTTCCTTCCCATCTCGATCAGTTGTTCCTTCTTGCCTTTAGATTTTCGTTTGGATAGTGACACACTCTGTTTAGTCTCTGAGCCAGTAGGTGGTGTTTGTGGGTGAGATTTGACCACCCCCTTTATGATGAATCAGTAGATGCAGTAAAAGGGTGTGCAGGATGACCTCCTTGTCAGTAGGTCACACTTGCAGGGAGGAGCAAGCTGCAGTGTTGTTTTGGGGTCCTGTTAGCTCTTATTCCTCTAGAAAGGCCCTCTTGCATCTCGGGTGGTGGCTGGGGCGCTGGGATTTCCAGGTGTGTCCTTATTCTCCACCTCAGTGAGAGGAGTGAGTCTGGATGGGGCTGGGTTGGGTAACCCTGCCTTCAGGCTCCACAGCTGCTGTTAGCAGGGCTCAAAGGTCTGCTCTTTGTTTCTGTGCAAAGCTGCTGGGAGGGGCTGAAATGGCTCCACTCAGCTGAAAGTCTGGGCTTGGGGGGTGGGGCTGTCCAAGACCTGCACTCTGGAGCAGGTCTCGCTCCCCTCCACTCTCCTCCTCTCCGTGGCTTCTCCCAGGCCTCTGCCAGCAAGCAGGACCTCAGGCCAATGGATCTCTCCTGGCTGTGACATGGTCCGGGAGGTGCCCTACCCAGGATCGCAGACTGAGCTGCGTGCACAGCCCTCTTTTGGGAGGAGGGTTGCCGCTCCAGCACGCTGACCTGCCCCTGAAGGTGCTCACTCCTCAGTAGGCTCTTTCACAGATCTCTCCTCCGTGCCCCAGGGCAGTGCGATCATGACCTGGGTGTACGGGGTCTGGTCTTCAGGTCTGTCCCGTGGGTCTTGGAGATCAATCCCTGACCCTGTCAGGGGGAGGGGTGCTCATCTTGAATCACCTACAGGGTTCCCAAGCTGGATCTATTTCACTCCACCTTGGGACTTGCCCCATTCTCCTGGAGTCCCCAGGCAAGCAGCACCTGGGAGGGCTGGCGGGTAGGGAGCTCACAGTCTGAGTACCCCTCAGTCAGCTGTGGGGCCCCAAAAGGAAAGGTCCCGTTCCTTTGAGATGCCTCCATGCGATGACTAAATTGTCTCTCTGGGCACCCATGGGTAGGGAGGGGGAAGGAGAGAATGGAGCACTATGACGTCTGCCACTAGGCTCGGGTCTGCCCAGGGAGGTGCCCCGAAGGGGCTGGGAGCCCAGCGCTGAGTCGACAAGAGGCCACTGCTCATTGGTGGCAGCCGTCTCTGGGCTGGTGTTGGCAGGTCTCTCCAGCCGCTCAGGAGCCCACCAGCAGTCCGAGATGCAAGGGAGGGGGAAGTTAACCGCTCCACGTACCCTTGTCGCTGGTTTCCAAGCCTCTCGGGACCTTTCTCCTTCCAGTTCTGCTCTGCAACGTCTTCCTGTGGAGTCTCCTGTAGTTTCAGGCACCCTTCCTTCTGACCCTCACCTGATCTATGTTTCTCTCTAGCTTATTTTTTTCTCTTTCTTCTATAATTCATCTTTTTTGCAGAGACATTCTGACTGGCGGCTTTTCTCGTCTGCACTTAGTCCATTTTTTGAATGTGGCTTAAGTATCTTTTAATTTACAAATTACATCTCTGTCCCCCTTTTTCCCTTATAATGTATATATTGAAGAACTTGAGCTATTTGACCCTTAGTGTTTTCTGAAGTCTGGATGCTATTGAACGATTGTTCCATTAATGCCAATTAGATTCAGTTAATCGACGATGTTGCCTAGTTCTATATCTTTGTTGACTTTCTATTAATCTAACTATTATTGAGAAAGGAATATTAAAATCTTCAACTATAATTGGTGATGCTTAATTTCCACTTCAGTTTTTTCAAATTTGGGCTCATCTATTTGGAATCTCTGCTATTAGGTGCACACACATTTAGGATTGCTAAACTTTCTTGGTGAATAGACCCTTTTATCCTTCTATAAGTTTGTTCTGTTATCTGTAATTATCTTTGGTTTGAAGTAATATATAACCACTTGAGTTTTCTTTTTTCTTTTATAATTTAAAAACAATTTTTTTGATTTTTTTCTTTTTTATTGTGGTAAGAGAGACATGAAATAAAATTTATCATTTTAACCATTTTTTTAAGTGTACGATTCATATTATTGTGTGATCATCACCACTATCCATCTCCAGAACTTTTTCACCATCCCCCACAAAAGCCCTGGACCCATTAAACCAGTGGTCCCCAACAGTTTTGGCACCAGAGACCAGTGTCACAGAAGCCACGGACTGGGCAGGAGGGGTGGGGGTGAGGGATGACGAATGATGGAGAAAGGCTGTAAATACAGATGAAGCTTCAGAGCACTATCGCCATTTCTCTGGAGTGGTGCATCCTTAGAATGGCCATTGTGAGCTTTTCACTTGAATAGACTCTGTAAAATTGAAATGTGACCCTTTTGATTATCTCAGGTTGAGAAATATTCCATTACATGCATATACAGCATTTTGTCTACCCATTTATCTGTTGATGGACATCTGGGTTCCTTCCAGCTTTTGACCATTGTGAATAATGCTGCTAGGAGCAGGACTGTACAAATACCTGTTCAAGTTGCTGCTTTTGATTCTTTTGGTTTATATGTAGAGATGGAATTACTGGATCATAAGGTAATTGTTTGTTTAAGTTTTTGAGAAACCACTATACTGTCTTACATAGTAGCTACACTATTCTACTTTACCACCAGCAATACAGGAAGGTTTCAATTTTTTCTCATAAACTTTGTCAATACTAGCTGTTTTCTTCTGGGTTTTGTTTGGCTGTTTTTATGTTGGTAATAACCATCCTAAGTCACGGGTGGGAAGTGGTATTTCTTTGTGGATTTGATCTTCACTTTCCTACTAACTAGTGATGTTTTCATATGTTTATTACCCATTTGTGCCTCATAAAGTCTTCTGCCATTTTAAATTGGGTTGTTGGTTTTTTTGTTGAGATACAGGAGCTCTTTGTAAATTCTGGATATTAATCCTTTATCAGATATATGCCTTGCAAATATTTTCTCCAGTTTGTGAGTTGTCTTTTCACTATGTTGATACTGTACTCTGATGCACAGAAGTTTTTAATTTCGATAAAGTTCAATTTATTTTCTTCTTTTATTGCCTGTGCTTTTCATGTCATATCCAAGAAATCGCAGTCAAATCCAATGTCATGAAACATTTACCCTATGTTTTTGTCTAAGAGTTTTATAATTTTAGTTCTCACATGTAGGTCTGATTCATTTTCAATTAATTTTATATATGGTGTAAGGAAGGGTCCAATTTTATTTTTTTCACATGTGGATATCCAGTTTTTCCAACACTATCTGTTGAAAAGAGTGTCCTTTCCCTATTGAATGATCTAGCACCTTTGTCAAAAAACCAATTGACCACATATGCAAGGTTTTTATCTCTGGGCTTTCTTTTCTATTTCGTTTTTGTATATATCTACGTATTGGTCAGTTTGTGCTGCTATAACAAAGTGACATAGCTTGGGTGGCTTATAAACAACAGAAATTTATTTTTCGCTGTTCTGGAGTCTGGACATACGAGATCAGGGTGCCAGCATAGTCAGATTCTGGTGAGGGTTCCTTTCCAGGTTGCAAACTACCATATCCTCATTGTATAATCACATGGCAGAAAGAGGGGTAGGGAGTTTTCTGGGGTCTCTTCCATAAGGGCACTAATCTCATTCATGAAAGCTCTACCCTCATGATCTAATTACCCCCCAAAGGTCCCACTTCCCAATTTCATCACATTGAATCCCAACATACGAATTTTGGGAAGATACAAACATTCAGTCTACAACAGCCTGAACTTTTATGCTAGTACCATACTATTTTGATCACTGTAGCTTCATAGTTAATTTTGAATCCAGGAAGTGTGAATTTGCCAACTTTGTTCTTTTACAAAATTGTATTGGCTATTCAAGGTCCCATATGAATTTTAGGTTCTATTTTTTTTTACTTATGCAAATATTACTGTTAGGATTTTGACAAGAATTGCATTGAATGTGAAGATTGTCATCTTAACAATAGTAAGTCTTTAATGCATGAACATGGAATGTCTTCCCATTTATTTATATCTTCTTTAATTTCTTTCAGTGATGTTTTGTAGTTTTCAACCTACAAGGCTTTTGCTTTCTTAATTAAATTTTAATTGTAAGGTCTTTTTCTTTTGGTGCTATTGTAAATGAAATTAAAACAATTTCTTTGTGATTATTTATTGTTAGTATATAGAAATGCAACTGATTTATGTGTGTTGATTTTATATGCTGAAAGTTTGTTGAACTCATGTAGTAGCCCTTTCCAGTTTGGATGTATTTTATTTGCTTTTTCCTGCCTCATTACACTGCCTGGAACTTTCAATATTATGTTGAGTACAAGTGATTATGTCAGGTATCCTTGTCTTGTTCCTGATTTTAAGGCAGAAGAACATGATCTTTCACCAATGAATATGATATCATCTGTAGATTTCTCATATATGGTCTCTCATCATGTTTTGTAAGTTTTCTTCTATTTCTAGTTTATTGAGCATTTTTATTATGAGAAAGTATTGAATTTTGCCAAATGCTTTTTCTGCACCAACTGTGATAATCATATGGTTTTCTCATTCATTTTGTTAATGTGGTGCATTATACTGATTGCTTTTTGTATGCTGAACAATCCTTGTATTCCAGAAATAAATTCCACTTGTTCATCATCTATAATCCTTTTAATATGTTGATGAATTTAGTTTCCTAGTATTTTATTAATAATTTTTATATCAATATTTATAAGGGATATTTGTCTGTAGTTTGCTTTTCTTGTAATGTCATTGTCTGACTTTGGTGTCAGATAAACGCAAGCCTCAGAAAGAGTTAGGAAGTCTTTCTTCCTACTTAAATTTTTGGAAGAGTTTGAGGATTGATGTTAATTCTTCTTTACATGTTTAATACAATTCCCTAGTGAAGCTATTAATATATAGTTCTTTCATTTCAATTGGGAGGACCTCCTTTAGCATTTGTTGTATTTGTTATAGGGTAGGTCTAGGCATAACAAACCCTCTCAGCTGGTGTTTATCTGGGAATGTCTTAATTTCTTTCTCACTTTTGAAGGACATTTCTAGCAAAGATAGAATTCTTGGTTTATAGCCTTTTTCTTTTAGCATATTAAATATATCAGCCCATTGCTTCTGGCCTCCAACGTTTCTGATGAGAATTGGCTGAAAATCTTAAGAAGGATCCTTTGTATATAATAAGTTGCTTTTCTCTTGCTGCTTTTGAGAGTCAGTCTTTGTCTTTTGACAATTTGATTATAATATGCCTTGGTATGGGTTCATTCTACTTGGAGTTTGTTGAGCTTTATTTGTAGATACATGTATGTCATCAAATTTGGGAAGTTCTTAGCCATTATTTCTTCAAATAGTATTTTCCCTCTTTCTTCTTTTCTTACTCTTCTGGGACTTCATAATTTTTATGTTGGTCCACTTGATGGTGTTCCAAAAGTCCCTTAGGCTCTTTCATTTTTATTCCTTTTCCTTCTTTCTCCAGAGACTCAATAATATTAAGTGAGATATCTTCAATTTTTTGTATTCTCTCTTCCACCTGGTAAAATCTGCAGTGGAACTCTTGGAGTGAATTTTTAAATTTCAGTTATTGTACTTTTTACCTCCAGAATTTGTTTAGTTTATTGAATAGTGTCTATTTCTTTGTAAGTATTTTAATTTTGTTCATAGTATTTTTTGCCTGATTTCTTTTAGTTGTTTGCCCATGTTTTTTTCTTAAACTTTTGATCATATTTAAGCAGTTGTTTTAAAGTACTTCGGTCTGGTATTCCTGAGGGATGGTTTCTGTCAATTTATTTTAATTAATAGAAATTTATTTTGCTCTTTCGAGTGAGGTGTGTTTTTCTGTTTCTTTGTATGCCCTGTTTTTTTTATTATGTGAAAACTGGGCATTTGACTATTATAATATGATAACCTAGAAATCACATTCTCTCTCTATTTGTTTTGATTGTTCAATGCTGCAGTAGTCCATTTGGTTTTTTGAGACATTAACAAAAATATTTTTGTAAAGACTATTCCATGTGATATATAATCATTGAAATCTTTTAGCTTGTGTTTAGCTTGTGTTCAGCTAATGTTTTCACAGAAATTTACTTGAATGCCAAGACCTGAAACAAACATAATACCAAACAAACACACACCAAAAAGAAAAAGAGAGAATAACCCCCTCTCCTAATCTTTTCAGTTTGGCTTTGTGCTGGGCACTCCTTTACCAATTACCTTGGCTTGTTCTTAGCCTAGGGACCAGCCCAAGGTGAAAGTTTAAGGCATTCCAGAACTTTTCTGAGCATGTGTCTTGCCTAGATACGTGTGTGGCTTTTTTAAATTCCCCCTTATATCCAGCTGCTTTTAAATGTTCTAATTTCCTAAAGGATCTCACTTCAGCTTCTTCTTTGGTGTCTCCTTCAGGACTTAATGGCCTCTTGTATGTTTCTACATACAGTCTTTTGCCCAAAGCATCTGTGGGTTTGCAGTCTGCCTTGTAGGTTTTATGAGTAGTTCTTGCCACTTTTCTCACCTGTTTTCCAAGTTATGCAAAATGGGTGCCTTGCATAAATCCTTTAGGTATTTATGAGACATATCAGAAGAGATGTACACAATAATTTGCCAATAAGGTCTGTTCTACAAGCTCTGATTAGTAGGAAGGGGTTGGAAACTGGGATGCCACCTGTGCCAACCCAATTCTGCCATCATGCTTGGGAGGGGGGTTGAACAAGGGTGAGTAAGAGCCCACAAAACTTCCCTTGCATCGTGAAGATGGCTTTTTCCTTTATTGGACATTTGCTTGATTTCAGTAAACATTTGACTGTTACCCAGAAATTCTACAAAGTCTGTTCAGACAGCTTCTGGTTGTTCTTTCAATTTTTCTGTGATGAAATGAGAACTTGGAGCCTCTTACTTCACTTTTTTGCTGATATTGTTCCTACAATTCTTTTTTTGATTAGTGTTTGCATGGTATATATTTTTGCATACTTTTATTTTAAACTATTCATATTTAAAGTTAGTTTTGTGTAAACATTATATAGGTGGGTCATGTTTTTAAAATCTATTCTCATACTCTATGTCTTTAGATTATTGTTTTTTAGTTTTTACACTTAATGCAATTATTTGTATGTTTGGGTTTTGATCTACCATTTATTATTTGATTTGGGTTTGTACACTTGGTTTTTATTTCTTTGCTTCTCATTTCCTATCTTCTTTTTGAGTTATTTAAATATTTTTAAGAATTTCTGTTTAATATATTCTTTGTAATTTTGACTATAGCTCTTAGTTTGTATGGTATTTGTTTAGAGATTACTATATATATATATATTTAACATTTTATAGTCTACTTAGAATCAATAGTTTACCGCTGAAGTGGAATGCAGAAGCATTATTGCATATAGTTTATTTACCCTCACCTCTTTGTGTTATAGTTGCCATATATTTTGCTTATATACATTAAAAACTACAATACGTGATTTTGAATTTTTGTTTCAACTGTCGAATACGCTGTAAAGAACTAAAGAAGAGAGGAATAGTCTTTTATATTTACCTAGATATTTATGATTTCTGTTGTGAGTCCTTTATTCCAGATATCTTACATTTTCTTCTGGTCTCATTTACCTTCTGTCTGAAGAACTTTCATTAGCAATTCTTTTAGAACAGGTCTGGCAAAAATTCTCTTAATTTTCCTTTATCTGAGAATGTTTGTATAATGGGTTGAATTTTGTAGTCACCCAAAAGACATGTTGTATCCTAACCCCTAGTAACTCAGATGTGACCTTGTTTGAAATAGGGTCTTTACAAAGATAATCAAGTTAAAATGAGGTCCTGAGGGTGAGGGTGGGCCCTAATCTAATATGACTGGTATTCTTATAAAAATAGAAAATTTAGACAAAAAAGACAGACATGCATAGGTCATGTGAATAGTCACAGGGAGAAGGTGGTCATCTACTGGCCAAGAGGAGAGGCGTATAGCAGATCTTTTCCCTCATAGCTCTCAGAAAGAACTCAACCTGCTGACATCTGCATTTCAGACTTCCAGCCTACAGAGCTGTGAGTCAATAACTTTCTGTTGTTTGAGCCACCTAGTTTGTGATACTTTGTTATGGCACCATTGCAAACTAATATGGTCATTATTTTATTCTCATTTCTGGAGGCTGTCTTCACTGAAAATAGAATTATGAGTTGACAGTTTTCTTTTAGAATTTAAACAATTTCATGCCAATTCCTCTGGCTTTTATAGTTTCTTATGAGAAATCTATAGTAATTCAAATTGCTTACCCTTGAAAGATAGTGCATTGTTTGTCCCTGGTTTCTTTCGATGTGTTTTACTATGTTTTTAGTCTTCAGAAGCTTGATTATGATTTGTCTAAACATAGATTTCTTTGGTCTTTCCTTCTTTGGGGTCTACTGAGCTTCTTGAATCTGTAGTGTTTTATCTGGATCCATACTCAGAAGGTTTTCAGTCGTTATTTCTCTATATATTTTTTCAGCACCAGTTTTTCTCCTCTCCTTAGTAGATTCTGATGACTTGAATATTAGATATGAGTGTTACTGTTTTATAGGTCCCTGAAGTCCAGCTCATTTTTAATCTTTTTCTGTCTTTGATTTACACTGGTTCATTTCCATTGATCTATCCTCAAGTTCATTGACTACTCTGTCATTTCCAATCTTCTATTAGCTTATCCGGTGAGTTTTTTTATTCTGGTTATTGTTATAGAGTTATAGCTCAGTTATAGAGCTCTATTTGTTTTCTAAATGGTTCTTTCCTGAGAATCTCTATTTTTCCATTCATTTCAAGAGTGTTTATGATTATTTGTTGGAACATTCATATAGTAGCCACTGTAAAGTGTTTTTTAGATCATTCCGACATCTGTGTTATGCGTTGGTTTCTGCTGCTTGTCTTTTTTCAGGTGAGTCGAGATTTTCTGGGGTTTTGTATGCTGAGCAACTTTGGATTTTATCCTAGACACTTTGAATATTGTTATGGGGTGCTGATTTTTATTTTTATTCTATTTTTATTATCATATTCTAAATATGATAATATTTAGTGCGCAATCAACCTGGTTAGACTCATACCACGAGTTCCTCCCTTCTGTGTGCCATGGCTCAAAGTCAGTTCATTTTTTAATACATTTGCAGTGTTATTTGAATCTCTCTTGTGTGTGTCACCTAATAGTCATTCTGTGACTTGGACAGTGTCCTATTTGTTAATTCAATTCTCAAAGACTTTGGTATGCTGACTAGAACCAGGAGTTCATAAATGACTTTATGGTGTTGCTTTTTAAAGCTCTTCCCTCTCCTTAATATTTTCTGGTTATCTAGGGTTTCCATTTTCAGTTACTTGGCCAGAAAACTGGAGCTTTAGTTATCCTGCTCTGGCGTGCAATTTTGTAACTATTCCCAAGTGACGTGGGTACAAGCCATGGGTGAACAGAGATTAAAAAAAAAAAAAAAAAAGCAATGGTGTTTTGCCCTGCCATCTGGGGATCACAGCTTCATCGATTAGAGAGAAGTTTTCTTTTCTCTTGGAGTTTTGTTTCCTGTAGACTCCAACTAGGATCTCTGCTACCACCATCAAATGATTGTTTAGGGGACAGGATATAAATGAATGGAGAAAAGAAAAAACAACCTGAGGATTTCCTCACTTTATCTGAACATGGGGAGTTCCTTTTCCCACTCTTTAAGCTAGAACCAGAGGACTCTCCTTTAATTCTGGTCTTCTTCCCCTCTCCTACCTGCCTGCTGGTATTTAGTTTTCAGGGTCCTCAAATAGCAGCTTCATCCAGGGGATTCAGTTTTTATACTTGCATTTGTTGGTTAAGAAAGTTTGCTTACTCCATCTTATCCAGGACTAGATTTATATGAAATCTTTATTGATGGCCCTTTCTTTTATTCCTGATATTCTATTCATATTTTTTCTCTCTCTGTTAAAAGAAAAGAAAGAAAAAGCTTACATGGTCAATAATTATTCTTGCTGTATCTTATGCAAATAATCAGGCCAAATATAATGAGGCTAAAATTTATTTTGCAAATAAATTTGTCCTACTATGATTTGCCTTAATAAAAATGAGAAACTAGAGAGAAAAAATTATATTTCAGAAAAAATATAGTGAACTCATCATAGATTCTAGCCTTTCCTGTCATTTTTGAGTTTTATTATTTAGCTACAATTTTTTAGATATTGGTCCTTCTTGTCTTAATTTTTCTCCTCTCTGAGGTACATGATCTCCTGAAAATGAGCCTTCCTAGTGATGTGAGATTAAATTAAAAAATATAACCATAAACTCATGTCTTTTACAATGCTTTCTCTAAAAAATTTTGAAGAAAAGGGGAAATATAAAAAGAAAATCAAAATCTCAGGGCCACCCCCAGCTCCTTATACAAAAGAGAAGGTAAAGGTCTCAGGCACCTGTGAAGAACTGGCCCCCACAGATCATTCATTAAGGAAATTCCTGGCTGACCTCCCATAAACAAGGACTTGCAAGTTGTAACTATGTCTAGCACCTAAAAACCAAAGCCTATTCCATTCCACATTAATAGAGAATTACAAGTTTACCTTTGCAGGTAACAAAACTGAAGACACACAGAGTCAAACATTCTTCCACCTAAGCAGGGACATCTATATAACTGATGCGTCCTTCACTTCCCTTTTTCCTTCTGACATTCCCCTTATTTTGCGTAAAATGTAGATTTCCTGGGCTTCACAAGAATGTAACCACTTTGCCTCATCGGCACCCCTCTCCTTTCCTTTTCTGTATACCTTTAAAATGCTAAAGTTTCCAATTTCCCCTTCAGAAAAAACTGCCACAGCTTGTGTGTGGTTCAGATTTTTCCCTGGCACGGCCTCAACTTTGGCTTAATAAATCTCCACTGATCGAGACTTTTGTCTCGTCACTTACTTGCTTCAACAGAATTCGGGCAGTTGGACTTGAGCGTCTGTGCTCTTGTCCCCATACCTGCCTGCAGTGACAGAAGCATGTACAAGGTCCAGCAGGAGCTCTCCAGGCTTCATAGAGTCATCCGAGTGCCTTTAAGAGAGTCGTTAGGCCTCTCACATCTGCGTCTCTTATAGCATCCAGCCCATTGCCTTGCGCCCGACAAGTATTAAGTGCATGTTTATTGAATTAAATTTTCTGGCTAATGGAGTGGGATTTAAGGAGCACAGGCAAAAATGAAATTCTGTTGCTATCAACCAACAATGGTTGTCTCTCTCACTATTCAACAGACAGGGTGCAGCGGAAGGCAGCCCCCACGTGTTTTCTTCTGTGTTTGCTGATGAGGAAGGACTGAGCAGCCATCTGTGCAAAAAGTCCCAAGAGGCAGCTGCCCACCTGATTAGACTTTCAAGATACTGAAAGGCCCTTGATCCCTGATCTCTACTGTGGTCTTTTCAAAGAGCACAGAATTCTAGCATCTCTCATTCAATTAAGTATGAGACATTTAAGGTTCTTATTAAGATGTTACTCTGTCGAGAAAAATAGACATTTAGCTGTTGCTAACCAATATTGCTTTTTCTCTAATTAATTTCTTAATTAAGCTCATTTATTAATGCTTCAGTACATGTAATTTGACAGGGAAGTGAGGAGGGGAAGCATGATCACACAGAGATCAAAGAATGTACCCTGCCTAAGGGGTCTGGGTAGCAGGAAGGCACTTTTTTCCACCACTGAGCCCTGATGGAGACATGTTCCCATCAGGGCTCTGTAGAAGAGAGACGAAGCCCTCATCAACGATGTATGTCTTCATCACCCCCTCAATTCTGCTTCCTTTACACACCTTAGGAATCTGCTTTCGTTTTCACATCTTCTCTGCTGTTAGCCCAGTCAAAAATCCATCTTTCACTGGGGATTTGGGATTTGACACTGGAAAACATTATGAGCTCTAAAGCAATTAATGATTCCCACTAATCCATAGCCATTTTAAAACTGTGACATGTACTAGACCTAATTACCTTTATTGACAAGATATCCCATTATAATTTTGTGTATATTACGTTCAAAATGTATTGACTTTATTTAATCAGAGTATATCTTTAAATATACAGTTTTACATAAATTCTAGACCATACACCATGAAGAAAGTGCCAATATTTAAAGAGATACTAAACTTTCTTGAAATTTTCTTCTGGGATTCGACTTCATTTTTCTAGTCTTCACTGGCACTGTTTCCTTGAATTAGAGGCTGTCCGCAACTTAGATCTCATTTATCATTAACCCTGACTTTCAGCATCAGTCGTGCTGGCTGCATCCCCGTCACATGTGTGTGCCCTGCCTCTTCTGTGTTCCTACTTTTCAGCACTGTATTCTCAGGGCTTAGCAGACTGCCTGTCATTCAAGTCTCCGTTGCATAGCAGCTTGAAGTCTGCAAGCAGTGAGACTATATGGTTTGTGATGTGTATCCAAGAGTACTACAGATGGCCAAAGGATATTATTGGAATGAATATTTTGGAAATCCTATTTGTGATTTCCTCTTGCCTGGGCGACCCTCTTTGGAATCTACTTCTTATGCAAATTGTAGCTGTTTTTCAAAATACAGACTCAGACTTGAACTTCTTCATGAAAACTTCCTTATCTCGACAGGTTTCCAAAATGTGTTCCAAGAAACATGACTTTTGGGAGATGCAAATGAGGTGCTACAGACAAAGAGAGATTTGTGGTCAAAGTAGCTTGAGAAATATTTTATTAAATAGAGATCTATCTGCAGATCTTTTCAGAATCTTTTTTATGTCAATGGATATTTTGAATCTTCAGGAAATGAATACAGAATATTATATTTCCCAAGAATTTTGATGAGAGATTTCTTTTCCCCATAGAGTATAGGTTAGTAGAAGTGTTCTCTGGGCACATATGGGGAAATTTGCTGATTATTTATTTCTTACTCCTCTGAACTCTTATAGAAATTATGGTCTGTCATACACTGCTTAGCACTCATTTAGTTACTAAATATGTTTTCCTACCTATTTCCCAGATGATCTGTAATACGTTATTCATTAAATCAAAGTACAAGATAAGACATTTAATGTGGATCTAAATAAGGTGAAAATGGAAGAAACAGCAAATTTTCGTGATGAGAATGAAACAGATTGCAATACTTGGTTGTAACTGCCTCTAATTTCCAGGAAGTATGTGGGAAAATTAATGTGTCATAGAGGTGTTTATTTCTTGCAAAAATTACAGAAGGTAAATTTAAAATACTTTCTAAAACCAATTCCAAGGAAGAATATAACACAAGTATTTTTACATAAAGGACATTGAGGAGTAAGTTATAAATTTCTTTGCTTATCTTTTTTCCAAAGTTTGCAGAGGCTCTATGTAAATGAATGGGGCTTCGACTGAAACACGTGAAGGAAGTAACATTATACTGTCGTTCAGCGGAGGAATTTCCGTGAGAGGCTGAGGTAACAACCAGACTATTAGGGTACACGTTTAGCTGTGGGTAACAGAAACTCAGGGTAAACTTGATTTCAATTAAGCAGAATCTTGATTTCCCTTTTACCTAGTGGCCAAGAGGTACAAAGCCCAAGACTGGTTCCCAGCTCCCCCCACAACCCCGAGGCCATCTGCAGACGAGGATTTTTTTCCTGTCTTGTTGCTTCACAAATCTAGAGCGTTGCCCTTGTGGTCACCACCCAAGATGGCTCCGTCCCACGTTTTCAGTCTGGCCAGTGGGAAGAGAAAGCGAGGGGGAAGAGCACACCGCCCTTGTGCCCATAACCCAGTGGCCTGTGCACTGTCACATGGCCAGATACAGCTGCCCTGGTTTTATCCTGGATGGTAGTGACTCTGGTAAAATAAGAAGTCTCTGATAAAAGAAGGAGCAATGAGGCTGAGCGCAATAGCTCAGGCCTATAATCCTAGCACTTTGGAAGGCAGAGGCAGGAGGATCCCTTGAGGCCAGGAGTTTGAGACCAGCCCGAGCACCAGTGAGACCCTGTCTCTACCAAAAGAAAGAAAGAAAGAAAAATTAGCCAGACGTGGTGGTGTGCACCTGTAGTCCCAGCTACTCGGGAGGCTGAGGCAGGAGGATTCCTGGAGCCCAGGAGTTAGACGTTGCAGTGAGCTATGATGACACCACTGCACTCTAACACATGACAGAATGAGACCATATCACAAAAAAAAAAAAAAAAAAAAAAGGACAATGAATATTAGAAGAAAATTAATAATCTCTGCCACAGCTGGTTTCCAGCTTTCTTTCCTAGTGTCAAAATTAACAGAGAAAGTAAATATGTACTTTATAGCATTTCTTGAAATGTCTTAGATAAGCTCCAGATAAACACTACATTTATTTTAAAATGAACTTGTAAAAACTATGGTCGATGTGAATATTTTATATTGCTTGATAAAGAAAAGGTTCAGCATTCGACCCCAGAGGCAAGGGAGGAAGGGTGCATGTTCTGCTGTGGAAGGGCCACATGCCCTTCCGTCTCCGGCCGAATGACAAGCCACACTGGCATTGGCACGACAGTACAGAAGGCACAGAGCTGCTTTAGGAAGGATCTTGGATTAGTCTCCAGCTTTTTCTCTACTCCAGAGAAGAAGAATTCCCAATTCTAGGCCTTATAGATAGTAGCACTTGATATTGTGGAGATACCGCATTGGCCTTTGCATCAGTTTAACCATTACCGCAGTACGCTGCATTACAAACCATTTCGGAACTTAATGGCCCCAAACAACAACCACTTATTCATCCCACAGTTCCGTGAGTCATAGATGTTGGCTGAGATCAGCTGGGCTCTCTGCAGCAGCAGTCAGATGTGGGTCGGGCGGCTTTTGCTGGCTCCTGGCTGGCTTGTTTCCATGCCTGGCCTGGGCTGGGAGAACTGAGTGACCTGGCTCTGCTCTCCAGGGTCTCTGACCCTGGCAAAGCCAGCTGGGCAGAGGCAGGGGTCCAGGCAGGAGAAAGGATGCCTGCAAGGGCTGGAACAGTCACCGCTGGCCATTTCTATCAGCAGGAGCAAGTCACAGGCCCAGTCAAAAGTTAAGGTGTAGGGAAATAGACTCCACCTCTTGATGGGAGCTGTGGAGGCTCCTTGCAAAGTCCTGGAGCATGGAAAAGTGGAGATTTTGTTACCTTTCTACCATCACTATTTACTTTGATGCTTTGTAGTTTTAGTAAAAATATAATGCCTTGGAAAGGTTAAGTCATTTTACCTTAGTATGAATAATTTTCTAGTTTTTTTTTCCAGAAAGTATGAGGACTCCAGGTAACAGGGGTTGCTCACTGCCACCCCTGGGTTACATTGAAAAGGTGAGGATATATAATGAGGAAACTACTGTTATTCAAGATATAAATTACAGACTTCCAATTTTTGCTCTAGATCATCTCTGTTGAGACATAGGTATTGTAGGTTGGCAGAGAAACTGATTTCTACTAATGCTATTGGCGACATGTATATACCCCTTTAAGTTATGATAAAAGGATTGTATTATTGTGATTAAAAGGCTCTGAAGTGAAAGTACCTGGAATAGAATTCTCACTCTACTCCCTATGGAAAATCATATGGTCAAAAGATTTATGACACTGGATACGTTTCTAACCTCCGAGCCTCAGTTTCCTCACCTGTAAAACGGGAGTAATAATTGCATCAGTCTCATAGGTCTGTTTGGGAACCTATAAAATAATGAATGAAATCTTAAGACAGTACCTGGCCCATGGTAGTGCTCAACAAGGATAGCTCTTTTTTATTATTATCACTAACATTCTGCAATTGAAGGGTAATAGTTTAACTTCTCTGTGAATGCAGATAGATTGGAAATTCAAAATAAACATTAGGACTTCCAGTAGAGTGGGGCAGTTTGAAGGCACATGCTTACTGCCACTGTCTCCTTTTACAATAAAGGGCTGAGAGAGCCATTATTTTGGAGACTGAGAATCCAGTGAAAAAGTGAGTAACTGGATCACATCCAGAGAAAGGTGAAGCCTGTGATGGAAGTGCAGGCAGCCTGTGCATGCTGATTAGGAATCAGATGCATGGACTCCTTCCGAAAGCACGGGGGCACGCATGTCAGAGATCGGTTGGTGGTCTATGAGAAGCAGAGAGAAACCTCTTTGCCCCCAACTGGAGACTTAGGAGATGGTCAACATCGTGACACTCCCAGGCACAGCCAAGGGGGAATTGCGTGGCCAAAATCGGGGATTCGGTGAAAAGTTTGGGACTGAATGGTAGGATTGCTGGTCTCCCCCTTTCAGCGGACCCAGGAAGATTGCCCCAGGATCACCGAAAGTAGGAGCAACCCTCCGATGCGGAAGACAAGGAGCATCCATACAACAAGACACTGAGCAGCAACAGAAACAGTGAAAACGTAACAGAAAGATGTAGCTCGGATTCTCAGATAGTTAACAGATGTTACAGTTAGGAACTAAGAATAGGAAACAAAAGAGTCAAACAGCGAATGAAATAGTAGCCCTTGGAAATTTAAAAGACATAGATACAGAAAAGGTTAGTAAAGGGATTAGAAGATAAAATTGGGGAAATCTCCCAGAAAGTAGAACAAAAAGATAAAAGATGGAAAGCAGGGAAACCAGGTAAGGAGATTACATGATGATTTCAGAAAATCTGTTCTTAATTAAACAAATTCTAGGGAAAATAGTGTCAAGAAACAGCAGGGAGAAGTTTATCAAAAGAATAAACTAAGGAAATTTCTCAAATCAAAGACTACAGGCTCCAGATTGGAAGGGCCACCAAGTCCTTCGGCACGATGGACACTTATTTTAAGTTATGCAGAGTGTTATGCCTTTCTAAAACTAGTGCGAAATTTTAATAAAAATAAAATATTAAAAAGAAACAAAACTAGTATGTTGAAACCAAAATAATACAGATACCGAAAGGTCGTACTGCTTCGCTGATTTCACCTGTAAGACAGGTGGCAAGGTCGACGCTTGCAGTTAAAGAAGCAAAGCCGGGGAGAGGGCCGTACAGCCACAGGATCCAAATGGTGCCAGACAGGACACAGGAGAGGAAATGCGCCGGCTTCAGCCAGCTGGGAACCTGAGTCGGCCCGGGAGACCTGAGGAGAGAGAAGCATAGCCAGAAAATTTGTGAAAAAGTAAGCCTGGATGGAAATGGGTCAAAACCAGGCAAGCAAAGAAAATTCCTGAAACCAGAGCCCAGAGCCATGGCAAAAATCATGACTATGCTGTACAGCGCATCAGGTTATGCTGAGAAAGGGACTTGTAAAATGCTCAGGCTCGGCTACCTTCGATGTCGTGTCTATAAAGCATGGGGGTTAGAGTCTGTACTTTGAAGCATGATAGGTTTCTCTTTGAACCTGGGCACTCTCCTTTACCTGCTGTGTGACCTCGGGCAAGTTGATTGAACTCTCTGAGCCTGTTATAAAGTTATTTTGAAGACATATCTAAAACGCTTAGGTTAGAATCTAGAATATGGTATGTGATTAGCAAATGACAGCTCCTTTTCATTATTTAATATTAATTGGGTTTGATAACTGCTAATGCTTTATATATATTTAAAGCTTTGATGTCAGTTTCCTCATCTGTAAAATAGCGATCATATTGGTATTTATTTTACAAAGTTATGAGTATTAAATGAGCTAATATATGTGGTGTTTGTATCACTTTGTAAATGCTAAACAGATAATATTGATGATAGCAACAATATTGCTATTACTTAAATCATTAAAAATCATATTTTGGAGTATTTTTTTGTCGAACCCTTCCATTGCAGGGCAGTGAAATATTTGGCCACTAATTGGTGGTCTCTTTTTCTTTAAGCATTCTGTAACTTTTAGCCTCTGGTAGCCAAGCACATCAAGTTCCTTTTAGATCACAGAAAATTATGAAAACAGTTTCTTTCACAGTATTATAGGTTTTCAGTAGATGGAACTTATTATTAATATTATTATATAAATTTAGGAATATAATACATTAAATCTGGAATATAAGAATAGAAAGAAAAGCATATTTTAAAAAATGTAACCTCATCACCTGAGTACAAACACTATTTTTTGGAGTAATACTTTCAGGAATTTATTCTATTTATTTATCTATATGAGCATGAGGAGATATATGTCCGATTTTTTTTTTCCTAACTCAAAGACCATGCCATGAGAATATTTCCATATTCTAAATATCATTTCCAATGCTTACATAATGGGGCCATAATTTATTGCTTTTTCGTTGACAGTGGTTTAATTTTTCTTGATTTGTTTTGTGTCTTGTAATTTTTGATTGAAAACTGGGCAATGTGTGTTGCATAGCCATGGAAATGGGCACATTTTTTTGTTGTTGTTCTTAGACCCTTGGTGTGGGTGGGTTGAGTCCATTAGGCGAGCTGGGGTTGGGTTTTCCTGTTGCTATAGTTACTTTTGGCACACCCCAGATTTCAAATTCCTCCAGCTTTGGGCTGCTGCCACGCTGTGCTTAGTGTGAGATCTGGAATGTGGGCAGGTATTTTTCAGGGACCCGCTCTACCTTCAACTTTCAGTAGTTCCTACCCATCTGCAAAACCAGGCAGATCTCTCTCCATACTCTTGCCCTTCTCCCTCCAGTGGTTTGTTATATTTCTTGTGAGGTTGAATATTTTACCAAACTCTTGGGCATTTGCCTCCTTTCTGTCCCTTTCTGTTGCTGTATTTATCATTGCTCTGTGCATCTTTGCTGATTTATTATTGATAAGCATCCTCATAACAGATGCAGTTGAAAGTTATCATGAATTTCACTTTCAGAGAAACTTGGTTTAACAAAAGTAAGCAAGAAGAGTGTCACATGTTTAATTCATCTATACAACGGTGTCTCATGCACCTGCAAGGGCCCTCTGAAGAGGCTTCTCCCCAGGCTGGGCACCCGGGTCAGATGTGTGCAGTGTCAGTGCCCCGTCCACAGTTTTCTGCATCATGGCTTCCCAGCCCTGAGAATCTTTCTGGAAGACCCCAAACCTGAGCTGATCTCTAGCTAATATGCATCGACCTGTAGATTTGGTTGTCTTCAGTTTATATGGGATAAAAGAGGCCATTTTCTTCTCTCATCTCATCTCATTTCTTCTCTTCTCTCATCTAGTTCAGCTAAACAGACTCCACATAAAACTGAAACTGTCTGAGAATCCTTCCTTCTGCCTCTATCTGACTTTGGAATCCACCTAACAGTGTTTTCACCCTGTCTTAGGTTCCTTCATTCCTCGGATGAGGGTGAGCTCGTTTTAAATAACCCTGACGGTTATTTCAATGTCTGCTATGGTTTGGATATTTGGCCCCTCCAAACCTCATGTTGAAATTTGATCCCCAATGTTGGGTGTAGGGCCTAATGGGAAGTGTTCGGGTGATGGGGGTGGATTCATTGTGAATAGCTCGGTGCTGTCCTCGTGATAGAGTGAGTTCTCACTCGTTGTTTCCCATGACTGCTGGTTGTTAAAAAGAGCCTGGTGCCTCTCTGCCCTCTCTCTTATTGCTCCTCTCGTTCTGTGATCTCTGTCCACACGAACACCCCTTCGCCTTCCACCGTGGGTGGAAGCAGCTTGAGGCCTTTACCGGATGCAGATGCTGGCACCATGCTTCTTGTACGGTCTGCGGAACCTCTTTTCTTTATCAATTACCCAGCCTCAGGTATTCCTTTGTACCAATGGAAATGAAGTAAGACAGTGCCTTTCCTTTCGATGCTAATGGACAACCACGTGAACTAGAAGCACCGACATTTCTTATAAGCAACATCCACATGATATAAAGTATGCATTATTACAATATTTTGAATAGCGTATTTGAATGTCTTTAATTGAAATATTTGCCATCATAGTTCATTCACAAAATGAGTGATAAAATTGAACCTGAGAAAGGCTGTTAAGAAGGCCAAGTAATAATTTTATCAGGAAAGTGTTTCCATAGAAATGATTATTGCTGCTGTTTGATTCTGTTTAAAAAAAATTATTATCGTTATTTTATATTGATGCATAATAGATGTACATATTTTGGGGGCACATGTGATAATCTAATGCATTCATAGAATTTGTACAGATCAAATCAGTGTACTTGGGACATCTACCACTTTAAATATTTGTCTTTTCTGTATGCTAAAAACATTCAAATTATTCTCTTCTAGCTATTTTGAAATGTATAATAGATTATTATAAACTATAGCCACCCTACTCATCTATCAAACACTGGGTCTTATATCTTCTATCATACAGCATACTTGTTCCCCTTTGAGAAATTATTCCAACTTCTTTCTTTACTTTTTAATATTTATGTTTATATTGTATTTACTATCTATATGGTACCTAGTCTCAACTAAAGAAGTCATTAATAAAATAATGTATACTATATTGTAATGTTCTATTGTAATAATAAAAAAACAATAATTTCATTATAACAATTGAAAAATTATAATATATATGTTTCAATCATATCAAGCACAGGAATACATATTGATGGGAAATCTTTTCTAGCCTTAGTGCTTAGAAAATATGCACATTCTGGAAATTTCCAAACAAAGTTAACTTATTTTTTTTTTTGGTAAATACTACTTGGATAATCTAAATTTTTCCTTTCTAAGTTAAGCACCATCATACAAATATAACAGGAACTGAAGAATATAACACATTCCACGTGGGTGATTTCATATTTCTTTTGCTTTTTTTGCATTGAAATTATTAATGAAACGTTAAGCTAATGCTTTTGCATTCAAGTACTTTAGAGGTTTATTTTTAAATGGGAAAGTGGGAAGAACAGCATCTGTACATAGCTACCCACCCGTGCAGCAAGGAAGCAGTGGGAAACCACAGCTACGTAACTATCAAGGAAGGGTACTCTTTTTAAAACCTGTAGTCAGTGAAATATTATAATTATGTAACTGAAAATGTGCACAGGAATCTCAAACTTCATAAGAAGTTCCATGTTCAAAGCACTTGCGTAATATAATTGTTTTTCTTATGTCCTCTTAAAAACTTCATATGAATATAGTTACATATGACTTAATTGTAGGGACATAACTAAACTTGAAAGCAAAACCTCATTGCAAATCCATCGGTGTATGCATTTGAATGTTAGAGTTTATTATATCTTGTTAAGGGACTCCAGGGGAAAATGAGAGAAACTGCTGACTGAGGGAAAAATACCTTCAGAATAACTTTTCTTAAATATTTCATGTATAGAACATTTGAAATAGTGTAAAGTTATGTGAGAATTTTAGCTTTCATTCTTGGATTAAGAATTGTTCCATTGGGATCATAAATGAAAATGCTATAAATATAATACCAGTCTTTGCAGGTTGCTCCCTTTATAAAAGCACAATAAAGTAAGTCATAACTTGTTATGTTAGTGCCAAGTTTTATATTTCTACAAGAGATGATTCAATATTTTGCTCAATATAAAAAAAAAGAAAATAAAAACTTTAGGGCTAAGATCAGTTAAAGAAAAGGACCTCAATCAGAAAATAGCTCTTTCATAATTTCTCAGCACCAACATGAATTTAAAGGAGTGAATATCATGTAAAGTAGGATTTGCTTCAAGACAAAGACATGGTACTCTCTCTGTTATGAGAATTATGAATGTGGTTATTTCATTTGGAGATTGTAGTCAATAAATTTGTATTCAATTGGTTTTGTTCAGTTGAAGATCTCGGTTCCTTTGAAACACCGACCATCTCTGTCACTATGGAGACTGCAGTACTTATCCACAGTGGGAGCTAATTGGCTGTAAAGGATGCTTTTTGATGGGCAGTAGAATGAACCTCATTAGTGCAAGTCAGAGTCTGCACAAAAAGATACGTATCGGTGTCACCTTTCCTTCAAGTGAAGCTCCTTTGCTAATTATGCAGATAAAATGAGGGGTCCTTTGTCTGTTTTCATTATGTCTTATTTTCTGGCTACATGTCTGCATACCAAACTTTTCATCACCAATGTTTACTTTTAATATGAAGAATAATTATACACAGAAGGATGTGGTCTTACCCAGCAGTCACATGTGTCTCAGTCAATACATTGACAATCGTCTTGAGCAACCTATCCTTGGCAAACGTAAGTGAGGTAACTGCCTACAGTCTTACCTGGATCCGAAAGTCTGCTCAGTAAGTGCCTACCACCAGTTGGGGCAGGCCCTTATATAAAGTGCCCCATAAATGTTCACAAGGACTTTTTAAGGCAATATAGATATTTCCTCTATAGACAAGAAAACCGAGACTCAGGAAGTTTAGTAATTAGTCAAGTAAGTGGCAGAGTCAGTGCTTGATCTTAGATTAGACCTCACGATTCCTACTCTGTTCCCTCAATGTATAGCTAAGACAAACCCAATATCGTGGCTTTTACCTAGTAGAATAACAACAGGAACAGCTAACTATTGGAAATGTTCTATTTCTTTTTCTCAGTGTTTAGCATCTACCTTCAGTGGTTTTGTTCTATTGTTTCTTCTCAGCTTCCAAACAAATGCATTTAAAATTGGTCTAGTTTTCCTCTAACATTTTAACTTTATAAGAATTGAATAATAGTGAAATATGCTACTTTAGACTCATTGATATCTTATCGTGTGAACATATTTATACTTATTGCTACATGTTAAAGGATAATTTTGTCTCCTAAAATTCATATATTGAAGTCTCAACCCCCAGTATCTCAGAGTGTAACTGTATTTGGAGATAAGATCTTTTTTTAAAAGTATATATTGTATATATTTAAGATATACAATATGACGTTATTGTACACATAACAGTAAAATGGTTACTACAGTGAAACAAATTAACACATCCATCATCTCACACAGTTACTTATTTGTTTTTCTTTGTTTTTGTGGTTAGAGCAGGAGATAAGGTCTTTAAGGAAGTAATTAGCTAAAATGAGGCCCTTAGGGTAGGGTCCTAATCCAATGTGACTGGTGTCCTTGTAGCAGAGTAAGAGGCGCCAGGGTGGGTATGCACAGAGGAAAGGCCACGAGAGCACGCAGCGAGCAGTCGGCTCTCTGCAAGCCCATGAGAGAGGTCTCAGGAGAAACCAACACTGCTGACACCTTGATCTTGGACTTCCGGACTCTAGAACTGCGAGAAAATAAATTTCTGTTGTTTAAGCCACCCAGTCTAGCGTATTTTGCTACGGCAGAATCTAGCAAACTAACAGACTACATAATATACTATTTATGTATAGACCTGGTATCCTTTTAGCAGAAGGATATAAATGAGATCTCGGTTCAAAGGAGGTGTTTGGAAGCTGGTATCTTTTGATTAAGTCCGTTTGATTCCTGAAGAAGGGTGCTACATATCATCTATTCTAGAAAAAGGGAGAGAGGGAATCCAAGGAGTTTCGCACACTTGTTAAATGTGAATAGTACCTTAAAAAGGAAAAATTCCAAACAAAGAACCAAAGATTCACAAGCCCTTACTTTCTTGAAAAATAGATGATTTGCCTCTTAGTTCTTGTTTTTGATATAAATAAAATGTGTAATACAAAAGATTGATGGCTTTTAGTTCAGAATGAGGAAAATGCAAACATACTTATTGTGACTTTTGATTTCTCTCCACCGTTGACACTGAACCCCAATTTTTCCGTGGTCCTTGTTTACATCCTAATGGATTTTTTTCAGAATACTTTCTGCTGGGGATGTCTTTTTTCCTGAAAGTAAAGGCTCACTTCATGATGTCGTCTGAGTTTCATCTGTGAGCCAGGAAGGGTTTTGCCTTTCAAGTTAAGCCTCTGGCACGTTTTGCTTGCTGATACATGCCCCAGTTCAGTAACGTGCAGAATGAGAACCCTCTGCAGACTGCTGCAGGAGGCAGTAGGCAAGGGTGGGCAATCATTGCACTTCCCACCGAGAGTCTTCAATTCTGCACAGTTGGTTTGTACCGCTCTTCTCCCCAGATCCCCATCGTTCTGCTCAGAGACACAATCTTAGGAAGCTTCAAAAAATCCTAAGTATAATCAGTGGTAAACCAAAGACAAAAATGGAAAAGAAGAGCTGTTCTGCAAAAGTTGAGTTCATGGGGGTTCTTTCTTCCCTTTGCTTCGGGAGATCCTCCATCTGCCATGTTCCTGGAAGCCCAGAGGAATGCCGCACAATTTCCTAGTTCCTCGCTTTCCATACTTTTTGTAATAGAGGAGGGGAAGGGGCAATAGAGAAGGAGAACAAAACTCCACTGAGCCAATTCTTAATCTCCCCTCTAAGACTGGTTCACAGACTACCAGTTCTAGGACACAAACTCCATGTCCCCAGCTGGAAGTAATTATTTTTCTTTTCCGGATTCCCATATTCCTCAAAATGCAAATGCTCCCATGGTCCTTGCCTCTCTGTTTTGCATCACAACAACCTGTAGTGCCACTTATCGAGCTATTGTCTCTCAGCTCCAAATCCTGCAGTCCCTCAGTCCTCTGTGTTGGCTGCGTTGTGCTGCTGGCTGGGCTGCCGCTCTGCAAGCCACCGCGCTCCTATGCCAGCTGCTCCCCGTCAGGCTGTCCAAACAGGGAACAATGGCAGGAGACCGGAAGGCTAGAGGAGGGAGGAGAGAATTGCTGTTTCCTGTTAGCTTCCTGTTTCCTGTAGCAGTGAGCTATAGGCAGCAGAAGTTCATTCCAGTTGCAGCAGTTGGGTCCACTGTGCAGTTTTCCCAAAATTTGCGGAATCAGCTTTATTGTGCTCATGTCGGAGACACCAGCCAAGCAGCATTTTGTCCTCAGAGGTCTCTCTTCCGGTCTTACTGGCCTTCAGACTTCCATATTTTAACACTTCCATCCTTTTTGCTTGTCTTCCCAAGCCTACACCTGCTTCCTGCAGCTACTCATTCTGTGCTACTTTGGTGCTCTCTTTTTGCCTTTTCTCTTCTTATATACACAGTTAATAGTTCTCATTTAGTAAATTCTTCCTGTTAAAATTACAGATGTGATTTTTGTCTTCCTTTAGGAGTGCCCATGTTCTCTTCCCCTACTGATTCATGAGTTCATGAACCATACAAATGATACTATCATTGTTTATTGAGCAATTATTATGTGCCTTGCTCAGTGCCAAATCTTTACAGGTAGTCTCATTTAAAGTTCCTTCACAACTTTATAAAATGTATTTTGTTAGCCCCATTTCACAGATGAAGAAACCAAGCAAGGTTCAGAGAGTTAAGGATGAAAGGAATTAAGCACCTGCCTCATGCCAGAACCAGGATTTGACCCTGGCTCCAAAGCCCAAGATCTTAAACATTTTCTTAATTTGTTTACTTCATATTTTTACCCTAATTCTATGCTCCATGCCCCTATCAAGATCCCTTGTGTACTGTCTTTCTAACATAGGCATGCTGGGAATGATTGCTAAATAATGAGTACACTAACTAATTAAACTGGCTAGGCTTACGGTGCATTCATCCAGAGAGTAAAGCTTACATCTACTTGCAGTAAATTAAATCTTGCGGTTTAGAAGATATTTACCTCAAGTCAGTAAGAAGAGTGTGATGCCAGGTCGACCGCTAACTCATTCATCTTCTTGGACCCCTGCAACCTTATCTGTATAAACGGGGTTTGGATTATAGGCTCTTTGAGGCCTCTCTAGATGTACAGCTGACCCTTGAACAACACGGGTTTGAACTGCACACGTCCACTTATAGGGGGATCTTTTTCAATAAATCTCTCCTGCCTCCCCTCCCACCTCCTCTGCCTCTTCCACCTCTGCCGCCCCTGGAAGGCAAGACCGACGTCTGTCCTTCCTCCTCCTCCTCAGCCTACTCAATGTGAAGATGATGAGGATGAAGACCTTCATGATGATCCACTTCCACTTAAGAAATAGTAAACGTATTTTCTCTTCCTTATGATTATCTTAATAATGTTTTCTTTTCTCTAGCTTACTTTATTGTAGGAATACAGTATATAATGCACATAACATCCAAAATATGTGTTAACTGTTTACGTTATCAGTAAGGAGTCCGATCAACAGTAAGCTATTAGTAGTTAAGCATTGGGGGAGTCAAAAATTATATGTGGATTTTCAACTGGGTGGGGGCTCAGTGTCCCTAATCCCTGCATCCTTCAAGGGTAAACTGTATTAATTTATTTTATTTTTCTGTCAGCCTGGGTGTGGAGAGAGGGGGAATTCTGTCACTTAGACTATTTCAACACATGCATGCAATTTGAAAGAATACTATTTCAAATACTACACCGCAAAATAACCTATAGAAACAAAAAAGTGGCTGGAATGAAATGTCCCTGCTCCATCAGTTTGCCGTCTTTAGCACCAGTGCTTTCCAAACTGTTACGTGCATAGAATAACCTGAGGGTCTCGTGAAACTGCAGATTCTGAGTTGGGAACTCTGGGATGTGGCCGGAGAGCCTGCCTTCCCCCAGAGGTCCATATCGTCGTCGTCCCAGTAGGAGCAACCGCAGTGTCGCTTACTGATCACTTACTAGTGCCAACTACATTATCTGTAGTCCTCACAAGAATCCTGTAATGTTGTGATTATTATTCTCCTTTTTAAAGTAAAGAAACCAAGACCAAAAATAAGTTGGGTAACGTGGCCATGATCTCACAGCTAAAAAGTGATAGAATTGGAATTCAAATCCACGTCTCCTGACTTCAAATCTTTTGCTGTGTGCTCATCAACGGTGCAGCACTGCGACCAGCGAAGCAGTGAAAAATGGAACGTGAGGCTTATATCTGTAAGATTAGTACTGTAAGATATCAGAGCAGCTACTTTTGGTAAATGCTTTGATACTTTGAAGTTAATCTGTTTTGAAGGGTTTTGTGGAATTCATTATTTAAATTTTAAACTCTTGTTTATACCTTGCCTAGGAATATCACAACCATTTCAGTAGGGTTAAATAGTCCAGGGTATTCATTATAACTGAGCAATTCATTAGAAGAAAACTGTGATGTAGATAAAGGGTATATATATATATATATATTTTTTTTTTTTTTCTGTCAAAGTAGGAAAAAAAAAAAACAAATGCATTTAGTTGGGAATTGGATGTGAGCATTAGCGTGCCATTCTAATTAAGGGTAAATTTATATTAGCACCAATGACTTTTAACTGCTCTATCATTCATGGTCTACAGGCTGAAGCCAGATTAAGGAGAAAAAAATTATTTCACCAGCAGTCCCAAAAGATTTCCCCTATAGATGTAGATAATGAGTGTTGCCATAGATACAGAATAATTATATCACCTGAATAGAATCTAAGGGAATTGGAAAACAAGAGACAAAGAAATAAGCTTAATTATCCAGTTTTTGAAAAATTTCTTCAGGCAATTTAACAGTAAAGTAGGGTGACTAAGGAACACATACATTTCATGCCCATATGCCACAGAAATAACTAATTGGGCACAATGTGCCAGTACTAATTATAGAAATGATTGCTGGAAGAAGGAAGGCTGAATATAGAGTAGCTGGCAACTCGATGTCCTCTTGCTGTGTGGAGTGTGCTGAGTGTTGCAAGTGGCTGATTGGTTGTTTTCTTTTTTGCACGAGAATTGGGTTGTAACTGGTTGAAAAATTTTTTTTTTTTTTTGATAACTTCCTGATTACTGAAGAGGTTGCTGAGGCAAAGACAGCAGAGTAAGCCTCTGAGGATGAAGCAAAGAGGAAAAAATGTGACTTGGTAGTTCTCATCCAAGAATGCTCCCATGTGTTTTCTTTGCTCCGATGTAAGAACCCTGAACCCCAGGAAAACAGACTGGTGTGAACCATGGAGCCAAAAGTTACTCATGGCTTTAATATAAGATCTACCCACCAACTCACCTACCTTCAAATCTCTCCAAAACACTACCTGAAATCCACCAGGGAATCAATTTAAGTTACTGAGCAAACATCATTGAAGACTAAGGTTATCAAGAGAAGCTGTTATTCACACCTTAGTCTGAATTGAGTTAAACTGTGTCCCCAAAACCTGACTGAGGGAAAAGAAACTGTTGTAAGTAGAGGGATGTGGTAGGCAGGACTCCGAGATGGTTCTAAGACTTCCACTCCCTGGTGTATACACTCTGCCTATTCCTCAGTATTATATGACAGTGTCCCCAACTTTTTTAGCCCCAGGGACTGGTTTCACGGGAGACAATTTTTCCGGACATGAGGGGTGATTTCAGAGTGATCCAAGTGCATTCCATTTATCGTGCAGTCAAACCTCTCTGCTAATGATAACCTGTATTTGCAGTTGCTCCCCAGCTCTCGCATCAGCACCCAAGCTCCACCTCAGATCATCAGGCATTAGATTCTCATCAGGAGCGCAACCTAGATCCCTCCCATGCACAGTTTACAATGAGGGGTTCATGCTCCTCTGAGAATCTAATGCCACCACTGATCTGACAGGAGGTGGAGCTGAGAAGGTGATGCAAGTGATGGGGATGTAAATACGGATGAAGCTTTGCTCGCTCACGCACTGCTCACTTCCTGCTGTGTGGCCAGGTTCCTAGCAGGCCATGGACCAGTACTGGTCTGTGGCCAGGGGTTGGGGACTGCAGCTGTATGATGGATTTTAATTCCATAATTAGGTTATATGATATGGTTGGCCTTAAGGTCGGGAGACCAACCAGTTGGGCCTGACCTTACCACAGGAGCTCTTAAATCTGGGTCTAGAAGTCAGAGATGGAGGAAGTTGGAGATTCAATGCATGAGAATGCCCTAAAGATGAAAGAGGCTGAGTGGCTAGGATGTAGGTGACCTTTAGGAGCTGAGAGTAGCCCCTGGATGACAGCCAGCCAGGTAAGGTGACCTCAGTCTTATAACCACAAGGGTCTGAATTCTGCCAGCAAGAAGAATGGACTTGGAAGCAAAGTTTTCTCTAGGGCTTCCAGATGAGAACTTAGACTAGCTGACCCCTGGATTTCAGCCTTGTGATACCTGAGAGATCCCAGAGAACACAGCCATGCCGTCATGTCTTTTGATTTACAGACGCATGCACTAAAAAAGTGGGTGCTGTTTTAAGGCACTGAGTTGGTGGTAATTTGTTACCCAGCAATAGAAAATTAGCACAGGGGTGTGGAAGAGGGAGGAGCCAGAGGGGACCTTTGAGCTGTGGACCAGGAGAGGACAGTGGGCTGAGGGGGTGAGCAGGTGTGGCTGGAGGAGAGCACACACATGCGTGGTGGAGGCAAGTGCCCCCAGGTAGGCAGTGAGCCCTGGGAGAAAGGCAGAGGTCTCAGACATCCGAGTCCCTTTTGACTCTTCCCTCTGGCATTCCCCACGTTCAATTAGTCCATGATGCCAATCACTTCACAGGGATTCTCCCATTCAGCTCCTCATTTTAAGCCCTTGATATTTCCTTTCTGGAATTCAAGCCTTTAGTTGGGTTCTAGTCCTGATTTACCAGTATTTATTGATTGGATTTGGGTGAATCACTGTGTCCATTTAGACTTTAGGGTTTTTTTTTTTTAATTTTTAAAATAAATAGATGAACAGAAACTAGTAGGTATTTCTTGAGTCTCTTCCAGAAATAGAGTTTTTAAATCAGAGACTACCATCGCTGCCCTGGACTGGACTTCCTGCCTCTAGTCTCTCTTTCAGTTCTTTGTACAGGTCTGATCGCATCATTCTCTTGCTCAAAACGTTTAAGGTCTAAACTCTTTAGGATGGAGAGGCAAAGAGAAAAATCATTCCTTTGCCCTCTGAAGATTTGCTGGAAATAAACTGATAATAGACAGATTAATAGGAGAAAAAGGCAGACAAATTTACTTAACATACGTAAGCATGTGGGAATCACAGGTGAGTGGTTACCCAATAACCCAGTGAAGTCCAAAGGCTTATATATGCTTCTTCATAGGAAAAAGGGAAAATGTGGCATTTATGAGGGGTAGTAAATGATTTTTAGGGGAATTGAATGGACCCGGGAGACAGAAATTAGCTTGTATATGATTCTCTTTGCAAACTGAATGAGACCAGAGAACAAACAATGGTTTGGAGCAAAGTTTGTCTAGGCTGTAGGTGTGGTGTTTAATTTTCAGTCTCTTCCTCTGTGATATGAGATTTAATCTCCTCTGGTTAATGAGATTTCAGAGAAGGCATCAAAGGCAATTTGTATTCCTCTTTGGGGAGTGCGATATCTAGGTAGATAAGGGGATTTCAGAGAACAGCTTTATCGTGTGCTTTGGGAGAGACAGAGGGTTGAGAGACATCAGGAGGGAGGAAGGTCAGAGAGACGTCGTGGCTGCTTCTTTACTTCGGTACATCCATGTGCCCTATTTGGGGGTATCATTTTCTGAGCCCCAACAATGTCATTCAAAAATCTTTCATGGACTGACATCAAAGTGGCATTTTAGTGTCATAGACCACTTCTCATCTTCAAAGTACTTTCAGTTCTCTGTGGTCAGGATATTTCACTATTCCTAGATGTAATTCCAGGTCTCCTGTCCTCTCACTTTGCTTGTTTTCTTTAGGATGAAAAACTTCTTCATCTGAGTTTGGCAGTAGAGCTCAACTGATCCATTAAGGTCCGACTCAAACAGTACTTCTTCCAAGAACTATTTCTATCCCCTCCAACTGGGGATAAGAGCCACCTTCTATGGATACTCATTTGACTTATTTTGTAACCTTTCTGGATAGCAGTCTTCCTTTAGAAGAGTATCATTAATAGGAAATATATATAAATATATGTGTATGTGTTTATATATAATGCATATATATATATATATCTTTATATCTGATCATCTCCAGTTGATTATAAGCTCCCTGAGGAATGGAAACTTATTTACCTAATCTCTATATTTTCAACAGCATTTGGTAACAGGACCTGGCTCAGCCACAGGTTGAATGAAATAAGAAACACTGATCGTTTGCCTCTGTGGTGCATCTGGCCTGTTATAGTGAACATTTTGTAAAATATCTTTTGAACTACTTGGTGTTGACCTTTGAGATTAGAAGTTTACCCAGATAGCTTGAATTTCTCTTTTCTAATTTTTTATGTATGTGTATGTATTGAGATACACACACACACACATACATACATATGTGTCATTAATACATCATTTAGAATTCAGCTTCTATCTTTTTAGATAACATAAATCTTAGGCATATCACCCATCATGCAAAGACAGAATCCATTGTGTTGATTCTGAATTTGCTTCTTTCTGGCACCCTCCTTCTATCACAAATTTGATGTTGATAGAAATTTAAATGACATGTCCGTGATCCGTGACTGCACACTTGAGTGTAGATCTTCCCAGTCTTTACTCAGGAGTGATCCTTCTTCTCAATTGACCATTTCATTTTCCTTTTTCTGATCCTTTTCTAATTTCACCTGTAGCTTGTTTGAGAGTTGACACAGGTGTGATTTTTTTATAAGTATCCATTCATAATTATGAAACTGCTCTGTGTCAGAGGCCAGTACAATCATTGAATAAATGACTGTTGAACATCGTGTAAAAATTACATGATATCGAACAAACATTTCAAAGAGGAACAAAAATGTCTAGTTTTCAAGGGACCTCATCAGTCCATCAATAACTTTTCCACGTGACACACAAATAAACAGCTTGAAAGCTGGCGACTCAGCTGTCTGTAGTGGATGCCAAGGAAACAGATGGTGGTAATGCAGGAAGAATGGTTTCCATCACTTGGCAGTGGGCTGTTTGGAGTATACACCAAAATGGAGCAGGAGTTGACAGGCACCAGAGTACCTGAAGCAGCCTTTATGGCTACCACTTGTCAGCCAGGATACTTCAGACACACAGTCATGAAAAACCCTCTGGACTCACTCTACTTTCTTCCAGGATCTCAAAGGAATTTTCTAGAAAAATTGCTTGAGTGACAGATGGAAAAACTAAGGTCTTGAAGGAAAGATGACTGAAGATGACTGGCTCTAGATCAGATGTTGAATCGTTTCCAAAATCAGCTCCCTAGAAGCTGAGCTTTCTGTGTCCTTTCATTCTAATACTTTCACAGGAACAGCCAGGCCACCATGCCGACACAGTAACATCATGTATTCCCTGCTGTACTTGTAGCAATTCTTTTTGTCTGCGGTCTTTTCTTTGTTTCAGGAAGAAACCACGCAGAAAAGTTAAGCAGTAGAACTAGCAGATGTTAAGAGAGGGAGGCTTGTTCTTTAGGGTTTAAGAGTCTGTGATTACTTCCAAACTATTCCAGTGCATCTGAGTCAGTCGGTTATCAGCTCAGTTTGCTGAGTTGCAGAGGGAAGCAGGTAGCGTTGTGAGGAGAAGAATCTACAGTGGACACTTGCTTACGACAGCTGAGTTTCCAGCACCTTAATACTTCCTAGTGGGATACACTGTGTGTCTAAAATTGACCCTTGAGCCTTAAAACTGCAGAACTGAGTGCAAAATTAATTTCCAATTTGCTTGGTTTTGTATCCTAAGGTTCATAATCTGTCGTGACTCTATAATGGTAATGAAAATAGTAGGACTAAATTATTGATAGTAATTCTGATAATTTTAAGTATGGAAGGAGGAACGAGTGGCTGAGCTAGTTTTGTTTATCTCATAGTTCCCAAACCCACACTCCTCAGCTCTCCTCTGTGACATTTGGTATTGAGCCTGGGCCTCTGCAAAGTATTTCCCAGACACCCTTGCTAGCTGACTTTGGGTTAAGTTCTGCCAATAGGAGACATTACTGGAAGAGATTGGATGGTGGAAGAAATGGACAGTGACCTCACTCCCTATTTTTTCCTGTTCTCGTCAGTGTCGCTCCAGCAGTGGCTCTTGGCTCTGGCAACCTTTTGGTTCCAGCACTGTCAGTATTGGCCTCATTCCTCTGCCTCCACAGCACTGGTACAACCTAGCAGTGACCCCTCCTTATGGTCTGAGCGCCAGTAATATGGTACTGAATTCTTGAGACCCTACCTACTCTTTCTTGTTTCCTCAGCTCTCTTCAATACCACGTCACCAGTTTGCCGTAGGAAATAGCCAAACCCTTGTATGAATCTTGACTGAGAGGATGGCAAAATGACAAATTAACTTGGAGCAAGAATTCACAGGGAAGCACAGCAGGTAGATTTTGGCTCAATATAAGGGAGGAATAACTTTCTAACTATAGAGATTGTCCCTTAATGAGTGGAAAGAGCTCTCTTTAGCTGGAAACATTCAGCAGGAACTAGATGACTTCTGTCAGAAATGCTATAGCAAAAACAATTAGATATAGTTTGCCTAGAAGACTGTCAAAGGTTTAAAATATTGGTAATACATATGATATAAGAGTAACATGCACGAAATTACCATGCTGGTCTGGATATACATTGATACAGCTTTCCTGAAGGAGTATTTAACAATATATACTCAATTACTATTCCACTCTAGAAAGGGGTACAGAAAATAAATGTGAAATGATTATATTATGTGTCAGGGATAATTGAGTACTAATCAAAAAAACAAGCAGGGAAAGGTGCATGGAGCTTGGCATTTTAGGAGGGGTGGGAGAGGAAAGTTGTTCTGGAACAGCGACATTTGAGCAGAGACACGAATAGCAAGACATGTCCGTATCTGGGGAAGAATGGTCCAGGCAGAGTCAAGAGCAAGAATTCTGGGAGGAAAGGGCTTGGCTCAAGGAAGGTCAGGAAATGGGGGAAGAATGGAAGTAGATAATGTCACAGAGGCGTTGGCAGCAGGTTCTGTCGGGAAAGATGGGCAGAAGTGAAATCATTCCATATTTTTCTGAGTGATATTAGAAGCCACTGGACCAATTTTATCAAAGAAGAGCACCAATCTGACGTGTAGTTATGAGTGTCCTAAAAAAATATTCAACCTTTGACCTAGTAACTCCACTTTTAAGTATTTTCAGAAAAATATGTCTAAGGATTTATGGGTGGACAAGAATGTCCATGAACAGCAGGTAATTCTTTTGAGCAATTACTAGTAGCCAGACATTATTCTAAGCCCTTTATACATATTAATTTATCTGGTCTTCATAATTTCTCCACGAGAGAGATATTATCCCTATTTTGCAGATGAGGAAACTGAGGCATAGAGAGGTTAAATATCTTGCCCAAACTAGTAAATAGCAGAGCCCAGATTTTAATCTAGGAAATCTGGCTCCAGGGTCCACATTTTAATCATTTGGTTAAAAATGAAAATGCACTCATAAACATTCATTGAAAAAAGGGCAGGTCACCTGAGTTTAGATAATCTAATTATAAAATTATAAATACATCTTTGGATTTGCACATGCATGTGAGAAAGTATGTACAGTGGATATTTCTTCTTTGTAGTCCCAGGATTTCCTCCTTTATCTGGGGACAGTCTTTGGGCTTTGCAGAAACAACTGTTCCATCCCTCACTTTGCCCTGCAGCTCCAAGGGAGGTTCAAATCAGAGCACCTGGCTGGGGTTCTTGATCCACTGGCTCCAGGAGTGGGCACGGGACCCAGGGAGGCCTATTCTGCACTCACCTCTCCAGGACTATCACCTGCCTTCCCTGCCTGAGCTGACTGTTCAAGGGAAGAACATCTGGCCCATGCCGGCCAGTCAACCTTTGTCGTTGGATCTGAGCCACTTTGGAGGCAGCCAGCCCCTGGGGTGTCTGTGTCCTCTGGCTGCCAGACTCCAGCCTGTAGCCTGGAAGCTCAGCATTTCCTTTGATTCTCTGAATGATTCCAACACCTGTCAATGAAATCCTTGGCTTTGTTTACTTAAGCAAGGATTGTTGCTGATGCTTTCAAACAAAATACCTTTATCCCACCTTGCCTGGAAAGATGCATATCAAAATATTAACTGTGAATGAAGGAATTTTGCATAGTTTTTGCCTTCTTTACATATGACAAATACTCAAATGTGAGGTTAAAAATATGTAAACTGATTTTGCTGCCTATTTATTTATACAAAGCTCCCTGAGGTCTAATTGAAGCCAATAGAGCCCAAAGCACCCATAGGCCAGACTTAAGTGAAGAGGCTATGGCAGCTGTAATAAAAACATACGGGATGCTGACAAAATATGAATCATGGAAATGGCTGAGAGTGAGATTAAAACTTAGGAAGTTTCAGACCAGGGAGTGGAACAGTGAAGAGTAGAGCTGGATATGGGAAGGGGACTCATGACAAATCATATTTTGAAATCCTGGTGTTACTGTTTGTGCTATGACTGCTGTAATAAGAGCTCACGGAACTTCGTGACTTGCTTACTTAAGATGCATTATTAAATCAGTTAGCTTTCATGATCTATGTTGTTAGAGACACAGTGAGTTTGCTATACTTTGCCTGCGTTGGAACAACATTGTTCGCCAAAGCATCCAAATTTTAAAGGGATTGAATACCAACAAAATACACAAACCTGTGATGTAAACAAGTTATGAATAAAAGAAGTGCTAGCTATGGAAATCAATGAACAAAAATATATATTTCAGTCATTTCTAAGTAACGACCTACACGATTAACTACTAATTGAGTTAGACATTTAGCAAAATCCTAAAATCCATCATAGTCTCTATTCCTGCTAAGTTTCCTCAGGCCTTCCTGAATTGGTTGCACAAACAGTTACAGGATGCTCACTCTGTATCAGGCATCACACTAGGCAGTGGGGAGACAGAGTCGTGGAAGACTCAGTCCTGCCCTCAGTACATTCACATTGGGGTACGGAAGACATGTGAGACAAATTTCAATACATATCAAAATTTTTAGATGTCCCTACGTAACAGCAATAATTATATATATTTTTTTACGATGCTCAGGCCCTGTGCCTTCTGCTCTACATTCTCACAGCAACCTCTAGCAGCAAGTGCAAGTTATTATCATCCTTGTTTTACTGATAAGGAAATTGGACTCAGAGAGTAAAGTAACTTGCCCAAGGTTTCAACGCTCAAACATGGGACTCAGGATTACACACACACACACACACACACACACACACACACACACTCTCACAGAATGTGTCTATAGCTTTTAACCACTGCCTGTAAAGCTCTCCAATCTATGTGCTGCCGAGGGGAGATTAACCCTATCTGAAGGGATAGAAAGTCAGGATGCGTTATGAACAGAATGACTGTATCCCCCACATTCACAAGCTGAAGCCCTGAGCGTGGCATTTGGAGTTGGGGACTTTGCAAGGTAATTTGGCTTCGCTGAGGTCACAGGGTGGGGCTCTCCTGATGGGATTAGTACCTTTAGGGAAGAGTCACCAGAGAGCACACTTACTCTCCTCAGGAGCATTCACTGAGCGAAGGCCATATGAGCACATAGCAGGAAGGCGGCTGTCTGCACGCCAGGAAGAGATCCCTCTCTAGCCCCAGACCATTCTGGCACCCTGATCTTGGAGCTTCAGCCTCCAGAACTGTGAGAAATATGTGTCTATGTTTTAACTCACCCAGTCTGTGATATTTTGTTATAGAAATCTGACCATACTAAGACAGGATTGTGTTCTGAAAAGAGACACGAGGCCCAGTTCTCCTCGTGGAGGACTGGGAAATAAGAAATTTCTTGTCACTGGTCAGTTCTTTAGGATACAGGAAGTTTATTGGGAATGTGGTCAACACCTACAGGGCAGCTCAGGAAGCAGGACTGGGCCAAGATGCCATGGCAACAAAGGCCTCAGTTGGTCTTCTGCAGGGCCTGGGAGCTAGGATGGTCCTCCAGAAAATGCGAGGAAGGGAAACTTCCTATCCCTGCATAGGCCAGTCCTTGAATGGCAGTTGCTTACGGGAGGGACTGTGGTCTTGAGGGAGGCAGCTCTTACCAGGGTAAGTTCCAGAGGGGGTCCCGACTGAGGGCTGGGGTTGTCCACACTGCCAGCTACAGAGGATTGCAGGCTCCTGTCCTGGAAAGGGTCTGGGTGGGACACCGTGGCATTCCCTATAACCAAGCCCTCCATCTCCCGGGTCCCTAGCTATGTTTTCAAATCTAAATCCACCCTCAGCTGGCATGTGTGTGCACTTTCATGAGTGTTTGTATCACTCCTGAGAGTTGTAGAGTAAAATCCAGAATAGCCTAAGTGTTTACAGACTCACAGAAATTAGTGCTGATTTAAGCCTCATATTTTTTACCCGTGCCCTCTCAACTTGAACTTTCAGGAGGAAAAATAAAATTGGATTGTCTGCATAATTTTGCATAGGCAAATTACCACTATTAGTAAGAACAGTTTGGAGCTTCCAAAATGCTGGCAAGTCTTTTGTCTATAAATTCAAGGCGAGATTTTCAGAACTTTATGTAATAAGTGGTGAATTAACGGTGCCAATGTTCATTCATTTTACACTACTGTAAAATTAGATCTCTGCCTTTTTGTTTTTTAATACTGTGATGTGTCTTCCTGACATTTAGCATGGGAGAAGCATTCTTCTGCCAAATTTTCTGACATCATTGGAATTCATGTTGATGATACTTGGAGCAGGTTTTTTTTTTTTTTTTAACCCCTCTCCTCTTTTTTGTTTTTGAATGGGAATCATTCAAAAAACATTTATATTACTTATAAATGGCATATACTTACTTTAGATGCTGAATGAGGATCTTACTCTCAAGAAAAATATATTTAAAAAAACCACTAAGTAACAATTAAAAACCAAGAAACAGTAATTTTTTTGATAACTTTATCATAACAATGATGTTTGAAGTGTAAGTATTATGGAGGCAGGCCTGCAGAATGTTCATGAATGTCCGTACAGACCAACCGACCTGTTTTGGGTCATTAGAGGGTCATAGGAGCAGCAAACCTATACGCATGACAGAGCTGAGCAGCCAGGAAGCAGCCTGAGACTCAAATACACTGCATATCAATGCAAATCTGTTAAAGTTTTAATAGGTCGTCTCTTGCTAAGGGTTGGGCAGGGGAGCAATTGGGACAGGGCAGGAAAATATTTTTCATCAGAGTTCAAGCTCACATGTAGTCCTGGTCATCAAGAAGCAGAGTCTGAAAATAGAGACGGCTGGGCTTCTTTCTGTTTGTAGTTGGCCAGATTCACTCTATCAAAATGTACAGAGTCTGGAATAAAAATAAGCATCCCAATCTATTGTTTTAAAATGAAAACCAATACTTCCAGGTAGATCAGAATGTTAATTTATTCCTGCATGCTCCCCTTGTAGGAGAATTTACCATTGTAACATTGTTCTGAACAGTGAGCTGACATTAATATCCAACCTGATACCCAGGACTGTCTTAGCTTTATCCTTAACAAAGAGACTGGGAATCTGTATCAGCCAATCAGTGGGGATGGTGATAGAGGCACAAAGACTAGTTCTTGCTGCTTGATTCGTCTTGCTTAGTCTTCATCCAAAACACTCCTCTTTTTTCCAGAATTAAAAGAATATGTAGATCAGGAGGCAATTGATATGGCCATTGCCTGTTTTTACATTCCAAAATGTTTTTCCAAAGCTCCAGCAAAACAAAACATACAACAAAAACAAAGTCCTTAATTAAAATATGTAATTCACAATATAGTAGATTATGTTTAACAATTATTTTTTGGCCAGAAGAAATAATAAATTATTGTTACCCACAGTTGTAGAAAAGAAATTTTTATTGACATTTCTTTATAATATAAAATGAAATTGTGGCTAAAGAGTCTAAAATGTTCATTTGAGGCATCTCTAAACCATAAAAGAAACTATGAAATAGTATCATTATACAATAACTTCACAAAGATAATCGTGGTGTTTAGTAGGAAGTTATCTTAAAACAGGATAAGTAATGCCAGCTTCCAGTTGCATGAAGACTTCCTGAGATGATTTTAGATGATGTCTGACACACAGAGCATCCAAGATCTTGTTTTCCTGGCTTTACCGTGTTAAGCTGAGCATGGAGACACGGTGGCACATGCCTAGAATCACAACTATTTGGGAGGTTGAGGCGGGAAGATCAATTGAGCCTGGGAGTTCTCAGCTAATCTGCATATTCTCTTTCTCTCGGTCTCTATATTTAAACTGCATCTTTTCATTTTTCCTGGAAAAAAAGGTTGCTTTGTGGCAACAGTTTCCAATAAAGTCAAGCCCTGAGAAAGTATCATTAGTTCAATCATGGAAGAAGGACTGAGAGCCCGAGAAGTTAACATTTGGTGGTGAGGCATAGAGGGAGAAGAGGTTAATCTGTCTGTTGATTAAAATCTGGTGCTCTCCTTTTTATAGAGTAGTTAGGAGTTCCAGGGTGAGTAAACACAGAAAATGAGAAACAAGCTAAAATATATTGTATAGAAAAGAAGGGAGCCATATATACCGTAATTATATGAGTCCTACCTTCTTCTCAGTGCTTATGTATTTGTAAGTTCTAAAGATTCTATATTAAATATATATCACCTTTGTGATTAAGAAGAGTTTAAAATTTAAGATACAATTTAAAGTAGGAAAAGCCATGAATTCATAAACTGAGACCAACAGTGAAAATATCCCACTTACAAAGTTACAAAACTGGGAAGATCAGAATCACTATCCTGCCTAAGTAGACAGGAAGAAAAGGCCACTAAACTGCTTTTATTTTATTTCGTATCCACATTGCCCAGCTATGTGGCAGGCTCACATTAGGTCCTCAAGTGTCCTAACGGATGACTAAATGAATACATTAAGGAGGCTCTTGCTCAAGGGCACCAGTCAGGAATTTTTCTTCCTGGTTAGAAATGCCTTTGCTCAGATCATCACCCTAGGGTCTAAGGATTTTCTCTCCTTCCCTGTTGCCTGGAGAGTGTTGGAGTTTTGGAGTATCCTGGAAATGGGGACACGACACAGTGAGCTGCCCTGTGTATGGGGCATGCTGACTAAAGTGCTGATCTGTTACACATCTTTTGCCCAAGTGACGCCAGAAATATTGCAGGATCAGAAGGGCAAGTTCAACCTGTTGCCAAATCTATTTTGTATTTTCTGCTTGTCAAAAATGAAAATCCATGCAACTAAGGGCACTCATTCTTCTGAAAGGAAGTGATTAGGAGAGAAGAGGCTTGTGTCTGGGAACAAAAATTTCAAAAATACCAAGGACGACCACAAAATATGCAAATTTTAATGTCATCCTTAGTTCCTGGCAAAAGGGGCTCCTGCTATAGGGGACCCCACTCTGGCTTTCCACTGACTACAACGCTCCCTAGGGGATGAGGAGTCTGTAGGGCTAAGAGTTGTTTCTACCAATAGTCTTTGTTCCCTCCCTTCTAGACCACACTGTGGTGTCCCCCGCCTAGAGAGCCCCAAGCTCAGTATCTTTCCAGGATCCATCCTTCTAAGGTTAGACCATGCTGTGGGTGTCCATGCCAAGATCTGGGCAGTGGCCACGAGTAGTTGTTTGCAGTGTTGAGACTGAGAGTGGAAGCCCGCTGGGGTGTCCATGTCTACCTGCAAGGCACTTGGTGCCGTAGGTGACTGCACGACACCTGCGTGCAGGTATAGGATCTGCCTGGGTGAGAGGAGCCACACGGCTGTCTGTCTGCTGGCTGGCTCTCCTTCCTCTGCTGTATTCCTGAGTGGGATGACTTTTCACCGTCCCTTTTCTTTTTCCTTTTGGGAAAGGTGATTGGGTCATAAAAAATAAGAAACTCCTGTGGACCTTTCACAAAAAGGACAGATATTTGCGCTAATCTGGGCTGAAATGAGAAATTGTTTTAATTTCATCACTTTTAGATCTATGTTCCAAGGGCGACTTAGCCTATTTTAAGAAGTAATAAAAGAAGAGGGAACGACTAAGAACATTGTTATTATAGTGAAAATAAACCTGTAGCTTTCTCAAGCCCAGAAAAATCACCGGGAGAGTATTTAAAGCATGACAGTTTCTTGGTAAACCTGAGAGAAGGAGCGTCATCTAGAAAGTGTATTTCCACCATTGTAAACTTGAGTGGAGAACTGGACTCACTCTTCCACCATGCATTCAAAGAGTTTGTTAGCTATTTTAAAAACAGTAGATGCAAACACATAAATTTTTATGGATGGGGAAATGAAGCCACTAAGATACTGAAACTTTTGGCCCTGATCACAGTTACTTTCAAATGCCAAGTATTGGATTCAGGCTTTCTGTCTTGCAATGTAATTTACAGACCACTGTGAATACATGAAGCAAATATTGCTTTCAAGTTCCTATTAATATAGTTCAGCAGAGCGTGATACCGAAAGCAGTCAAAATTCAATGTTTTATATTTATGTTCGTCCCATAACACAGTCAATTGTCTACTGAGAAACATTTTAAATCAAAACATTTAATTATTACTCCCAGCTGAGAAGTGTATCAGCCTCAAAGGTACTTCGCCTTCGTCTGCAAGATAGATTACTGGGAGTTTGGACTGAGGAGCAGTAAGGAATACTGAACAGGCAATTAAATGAAACATTTTTTTAGCTCTTCCTGAATTAGAAGTTTACTGATTGGGTGCATTTTTGTCTTTAAAGTGACATGGACATTTTTCTGAAATACTAAACAAATTCACATGAAAATATAATTTAAAAATATTCCAAAATCAAATATAAATGACTTGGATTTTTGGCCTCTCAAGTCAATCAGAATCCCAGCAAGAAACAGAATTTGCCACGGATGTTTCAGAGAAACATTAATGCAAGGACTGCTTCCAGAGGCGCAGGCAGGGTGAAGGGATGATTGAGCACGTAGATACTATCAAGAGTGAGAAGCCGTTGCCCTCCCCCAGCAAGAACTGGAACTCGGTTCAGGGGCTGCCTGGTGGGAGCTGGAGGGATGTAGATACTGGCAAATAAGTGGCACTAAACAGGGTAAGAACTCAGAAAACAACCCATTTTCTCTCTCCAGGATGGCTCTCTCTGTTGCCGCCTCTCGCTGGCCCATCCTGACTGAAAGCTGGCTGACAAGGGAACCCTGAAGGTACAGTCTGTAGACTTTGCCTCCAGGCAGAGAAAAAGGTGTCCAGTGGGAAGAGGAATTCCCATAGTCTTTTATTCTTTCCGCAGATCACTAACATAACAAATTTAAAACTGTGGGACGATAGTGTTTAAAAGTATGTTAAGTCACCCAGTTCATTATTTTTAATAGGTGAGGAAACTGAGATTTAGAAAAGAAAGAAGTTAATTGCTCTTACCAAGAGCACTGTATGTGTCTCTGCTCAGGTTATTGATGATACGCAGGAATGGGTAGAAGCAGAGGTCTGTGAACATGATTTCAAATAACATATTTGAAGAATATTATGTGTCTGTATATGTAAAAGTGTGTAAGCCTTCTATTTGTCACTGAAAAACATTGCATGGTGTTCTTTCAGAGACATTTCTAGGTCATAAAAGCTGAAACACATGTACTGACTGGTTTCTGGAGAGGTTTTACTGACATTCCAAAATGTCAGAAACCAAGATCCTTTCCATCTGTCTCAAAGGATCTCCTCCTCATTTTATACCCTCTCTTATGTATAAATGAAGAGAAGAAATTATTCTCCACCCCCCATAGACAAGGTATAACTTGTCACTTGTGTACAAAGTTTTCATCGGTTCTCATCACATCACTTTTGGGTGTGTAAAGGTAGGGGACCAACATTACTCAGGTTAATTTTCTAGTAGTGAATATCACAAAGAACTAGTTTCCCTGACATAACCTAGGGGCTTCATTTTTCATTTATCTATCTATCTATCGATTATCATCATCATCTAACCACCTATTGTACAAAACAGGGTAATTGGAATAACATCTCAGACCCTTCACAATTCTTAACAAAACTCATATAAATATGCACTATTTTAGTTCTACTCTTTGATGAATTTTGACAATAGTATGCATCCATGTATGCCACGACAACAACCACAGATATGTATTATTTCCATCACCTCAAAATGTTTCCTCTTGCACCTTCATAAGGAATCCCCTTCCCCAGATCATCGTAGATCTGTTTTCTGATTAGTTTTACTGTTCTGTACATGGAATCATACAGTATGTAGTCTTCAGTGTCTGGCTTCTTTTGCTCGGCATAACAGTTCAAAGACTCATCCATGCCATTGTTTATATCAATGGTTATTGCTTTCACTTGCTGAGTGTAATCCATTGTACATACATATCATCATTTGTTTATTCATTCTCGTGTGGTTATATGCATATGTTGGTCCGAGGTTTTGGCTACTATGCAAAAAGGTTCTATGAACTTTTTGTACATATTTTTATGTGGGCATATGCTCTCATTTCTCTTAGTAAATATTTAGGATTAGAATTATTGGGTTATGGGTGGGGGCAACATGGGCAACTAGAGACATCAGTTGCCAAATCATCCCAAATAAAGGAAAGAGTTTTGGGTGAGAAAGCATAGCCCAGATGAAATACTGAGTTAAAGGAGCCAGAATCTACCCTTACTGGAGATCCCATGGGAAGAAGCGGCAGAGCAGAACAAGAAGAAGTGAAATTTTGGTGGAGACCAGTCGGATTCAGAGCCCAGTGGAAAGGGTAGGTGAAAGTGTTTACTTTTCCTCCCCTCATATCTGTGGCAGTTTTAGAGCTCCCAATCTGTCAGAGATCCCTTTTGCTCCGACAAATCTAGGTTCTGCTGCCATCGTCGAACTGGGAATTTCTTGGGAACAGAGAATGGGCTCCAGGCCCACATAGGTTGCTTCCACTTCCCTGAATGCAAGGAGGCTTGAGAGCAAGTTTGCTATGTTGGTCTCAGTCTGGCTCCCTTCGGACTCAAACACACCATCCAGGGGCCTGGGTACTTACCTGCTCAAGCCAAAAGGAAGTGAATCTCTCCCTCTCTACACTGAGGCCTACTTCTGCCTCTCTACAATGAGTAGCAGAATTTCTGGCAGAGGGGAATAGGTGAACAGAAAAGCTGTCTATTTAGAGTTGAGGGAAGAGGTTCCAGATGAAAAGGAACCAGCATAAGAACTCTGGTAACATGAACAAGCAGGCTGTTTAGACAATCCCAAATGATCATACTAGCTATCTAACAATGGACTGCAACCCAAAAAATTTTTTTGAAATGTCAGATATGGAAATCAAAATATGAATCACAAGTAAGTTCAATGAGATCCACGAGAAAGTTGAAAATTAACATGAAGAAACAAATAAATAAAAATAACAATAATACCATGAATGAAAAATTCACTGGAGAGATAAACAGTTTAATGAAAATATAACAGACCTTCTGGAAATGAAAAAATCATTTAGGGAAGTACAAAATACAGTGGAATGTTTTAGCAACAGACTAGACCAAGAAGAAGAAAGAAATTGAGATCTTGAAGACAAAGCTTTTGAATTGAGTCAAAAATGAAGAAAAAAGAATCAAGAAGAATGAACAAAGTCTTTGAGAATTATAGAACCATATAAGATGACTGAACATAAGAATTATATATATCCCTGAAGGAGAGAATGAAAAAAAGGAAAACCTGCTTGAGGGAATAATGGAGGAAATTTCCCTGCGTTTGCCAGAGATTTAGACATCCAGATACAAGAACGTAAATGAACTCTTGGGAAATTCATTGGAAACAGGACATCTCCATGGCACATAATCACCAGACTGCCCAAAGTCAATGTGAAGGAGAAAATTCTACAAGCTGTGAGAAAAAAATCATGGAGTAACTTACAAAGGAAAACCCACTAGACTAATAGCAAACTTTTGAGAGGAAACCTTAGAAGCCAGAAGGGAATGGGATCCTAGCTTTAGTCTTCTTAAACACAATAACTGTCAGCCAAGAATGTTGTATCCTTCACAACTAAGTTTCATAAATGAAGGAGAAATAAAGTCTTTCCCAGACAAGCAAACATAAGGGAATTTGTCACCACTAGAACTACCCTACAAGAAATCCTTAAAAGTTCTCTGTACCTTGAACAGAACAATCAACACCCACCAATGTAAAAAAAATCAAAAGTAAAAACTAATAGCTCTTATAGAACTGTATCACAAGAGAGAAAACACGGCTACTAGCTAGCAATCAACATGATGACTGGTACAGTATCTCACATATCAATATTAACATTGAATGTAAACAGCCTATATGCTCTACTTAAAAGATATAGATTGGTGGAGTGGATTAAAAAACAAATCCAAATATATGCTATCTGCAAGAAACCCATTTAACTTGTAAAGATTCTCACAGAATCAAGGTAAAGGGGGGAGAACTATTCTATACAAATAGAAAGCAAAAGGGAGCAGAAGTAGCTATTCTTATATTGGATAAAATAGACTTTAAATCAACAATGGTAAAAAAGACAAAGATGATCATTATATAATGATAAAGGGATCAATACACCAAGAAAATACAACAATCCTAAATATATATGTACCTAACACAGGAACTTCCAGGTTCTTGAAGTACATACTAGACTCGAGGAAAGAAATAAGTGGCAAAATCACAATAACTGGGGAATTTATGGCTCCATTGACAGAACTAGACAGATCATTGAAGCAGAAAATCAAGAAAGAAACACTGGATTTAAACCTTAGAATAAATGGACCTAACAGATATTTACAGAACATTTTACCCCAAAACTGCAGAATATACATTCTTTTCATTAGCACATGGGACATTTTCAAGATAGAGCATACATTAGACCACAAAACAAGTCTCAGCAAATTTAAAAATATCAAAATCATACAATGGACCTTCTCAGACCACAGCGGAATAAAACTAGAAATCTATTCCAAGAGAAACTCTCAAAACTACACAAATACATGGAAATTAAACAACTTGTTGATGAATGATCACTGGGTCAATGACAAAATCAAGATGGAAATAAAAACATTATATGAATTGAATGACAAAAGTCACACACACTACCAAAATCTCTGAAATACAACAAATGCAGTGCTAGGAGGTTTCATAGCACTACATGCCTGCATAAAAAGGTAGAAAGATCATAAATTAACAATCCAACATCACACCTTAAGCAACTAGAAAAAGAAGAGGAAACCAAACCTAATGATAGCAGAAGAAAAGAAATAACAAAGATCAGAGCAACACTAAACAAAATGAACCCCGCCAAAAAATGCAAAGGTTCAAAAAAGCAAAAAGTTGGTTTTCTGAAAAGATAAACAAAGTGAATAGACCACTATCTAGACTAACCAGGAATAGAAGAGAAAGGATTCAAATAAGTTCAATCGGAAATGAAAAAGAAGCCATAACAACTGATTTGATAGAAATACAAAATGTCATCTCAGACTACAATGAAAACCTCTTTGCAAACAAACTAGAAAACATAGAGGAAAAGAATAAATTTTTGGAAATGCACAACCTCCCAATCTTGAATCAGGATGAAATAGAAACCCTGAACAGACCAATAATGAGTAATGAGATTGAAACAGTAATAAAAGTCAGCCAACAACAAAAACAAAACAAAAACAAACAAACAAAAAACAAAACCCAGGAACAGATGGATTCACAGCCAAATTCTATCAGATCAAAAAATATCTGGCGTGTATCCTACTGAAACTGTTCCATAACATCAGGAAGGAGGGAATCTTTCCTAACTTATTGTACAAAGCCAGTATCACCTTGATACCAAAACCAGAAATGTATACAACAACAACAAGAACAAGAAGAAAACTAGAGACCAACATCCCTCATGAAGATAAATGCAAAAATTCTCAACAAAATACTAGCAAACTAAATACAACAATACATCAGAAAGGTAATTCACCATGATCAAGTGGATTTCATCTCAGGGATGCAAGGATGGTTCAACATATGCAAATCAATAAATGTGATTCAACACATAAACAAAATTAAAAACAAAAAGCATGTGATCATCTTGAGAGATGAAAAGAAAGCATTTGATAAAATCAGCACACCTTTATCAAAAAACTCTCAAAAAACTAGGCATAGAAGGAACATATGTCAAAATTATAAAAGCCATATATGACAAACCCAACATCACACTAAATATACTTAACCAAGGAGGTGAAAGATCTCTACAAGGAGAACTACAAAAAAGATGAAAGATGAAAGAAATCATAGATGACAGAAATATGGTAAAATGTCCCATTCTCATAGATCAGAAGAATCAACATTGTTAAAATGTTGATACTGCCAAAAGTGATTTACAGATTTGACACAATTCCCATGAAAATACCAACATCATTTTTCACAGATCTATAAAAAAACAGTCCTAAACTTCATATGGAACCAAAAAAAGAGCCCAAATAGCCAAAACAATACTAAGCAAAGAGAACAAATCTGGAGGCATCACATTACCCGACTTTAAATTATAATACAAGGCTATAGTAACCAAAACAGCATGTTACTGGTGTAAAGGTACCATCCATAGACCAATGAAACAGAATAGAGAACCCAGCAGAAAATCCATATAGCTATGAACAACTGGTTTTTGACAAAGCAGACAACAAAACATACACTGGAGAAAGGATGCCCTATTGAATAAATGATGCTGCGGAAATTGGATAGCCACATGCAGAAGGATGAATCTGGACCCCTATCTCTCACCATAGGCAAAAATCAACTCAAGATGGATTAAAGACTTAAATGTAAGAACTGAAACCACAAAAATTCCAGAAAAAGAATAGGAAAAACACTTCTTGACATTGGCCTAGGGAAAGAATATATTACTAAGACCCCAGAAGCAAATATGGCAACAACCAAAATAAATAAAGACACTTGATTAAATTAAAGTTTCTGCACAGTAAAGAAAATAATCAACAGAGTAAATAAACAAACTATAGAATGGGAGAAAATATTTGCAAACTGTACATCCAACAAAGGACTAATATCCAAAAATCTACAAAGAACTCAAACAAACCAGCAAGAAAAAAACAAATAACCCCATCAAACAGTGAGCAAAAGACACGAACAGTTTTCAAAAGAAGATAGATAAATGGCCAACAAATATGAAAAATATGCTCAACATCACCGTGGGTGTCAGGGCTGTGGACATTCGCTCCACCCAGGTGCAGGGACAGTGATGGCACATAGTGGGGGGCAGCTCACAGCGACTGGTTCTGTGGCTGTTGTGGTGTGTGTGTGCACAGTGCCATGGCAGCAGAGCAGGCATTGAGGTGCTCTGTGCACAGTGCCACCCATGCATGCAGCACACGGGGTCGCGGTGGCTGAGTAGATCGCAGTGGCTGAGTAAGTCACAGCACTGTGGCTGGCTGTTGGGTGGGTTGTGGGAACGCGGCCTGCACACTTACTAGTTTTTAAAGTTGTTCTTGTGTTTACCTTTGTGCTCAATCGTGTTTTTTGAGAATAAAAACAGTTTTGCACTTTCATTTCCAGTCTATGTACTTCTTCATTTTTGTCTTGCCTTATTGTCTGACTAGGATCTCCAGTACTCCAATGTTTTATAGGAGTGATGTTAATAGAGTGGACATCTTTCATTGTTCCCAATCTTAGCAGAAAAATATTCATCTTTTCCATTACGTTTAATGTTAGCTGTAGGGTTTTTTATGATTTTTTTTTAAAAAATCAGGCTGAGAAAATTCCTTCAATTTCTTGTTTACCCAAATCATTGATGGGTATTAAGTTTTTCAAATTCTTTTTCTGCATATATTTAGATGATCATGTTTGTTTTTCATTTTTAGTCTGTTAATATAGGGAATTACATTGATTTTTAAAATATTAACCAAACTTTTCATTCCTAGGATAAAATCTATCTAATAATAATTACTGTCCTTTATATGTTGCTGAATTTGCCCTACTATTATAATATCTTGTTGAGAATTTTTGTGTCTATATTCATGAGAGATATTTACTTGTGGTTTTCTTTTTTTGAAATATTATTTTTCTGGCTTTGGTATCTGGATAATGCTGGCCTCATGCAATGTTTTTGAAACTACTTTTTCCTTTTATATTTTCGGACAGATTTTATGTAAGATTCACATTATATACTTCTTTAATATGTGATAGAATTCATGAGTGAAGGCATTTGAGTCTGCAGTTTTCTTTGCCAGGTTTTAAATTTTGATTTTGGTTTCTTCAATAAATATGGTATATTTGCATTTTCCGACTTCTGTGTCAATTTTGATAACTGATTATTTTCTCAGTATTTGTCCATTTTGTTTTAGATTTGAAATTTATTGTTATAGTATTGTTCATGTTTTCTTATTGTCCTTTTAAAGTCTAGGATCTAGAATGATGCACCCTTATTGATCTTGGTCAGCCTAGTTGGGAGTTTGACAATTTTATTAATCTTTACAAAGAACCTACTTTTGGATTCAATGACTTCCTATATTGTTTGTTTTCCATTTTACTAATTTTTATTATTTATTTATTTATTATTTTCTTCTTTCTGATCGTTTTATGTTAATTTGCCCTTCTTTTTCAGCCTCTTAAGGTGTACACTTAGATATACAATTGATTTTATACAATTCTTTTTTCATATAAGCAATTATAGCTATAAATTTCCCTCTGAACATTGCTTTAGTTACACCCACAAATTCTGATTTGTTGTGTTTTCTTTACCATTCTATTTATTTTCTTCATTTTCTTAAGATTGCTTCTTTGATTCATGGGTTATTTAAAAGCATGCTGTTTAATTTTCAAATATTTGGGATTTTCCACTATCTTTCTGTTATTGATGTCCAATTGAATTTCATTTGATCATAGAACATATTTACATGGCTTCAGTCTTTTAATATTCATCCAGACTTGATTTATGGTCTGGTGTATAGTCTATCTTTGTACATGTTTCAAGAGCATTTTAAAAGAATATATAGTCCACCATTTTTGAGTATCATGATAAATTTTTATCTATGAAGTTTAAGTTGGTTGATTGTGTTATTCAAGTTTTTGATATACTTATCGATTTTTTGACTACTTGTTCTATCAATTACAGAGAGAAGAATATTGAAATCTCCAACTGTAATGGTGGGAAATTCCTTCTTGAGTGCTTCTGAGTGTTACTGTATTTAAACAATTTTGTCAAGACTTTATAGATTTTATAAATGTGGATAAGTTAGTAAAATATAAGCTAGTTTGCTATTATCAGAATCACAACTCCTGTGTAGATTACTTTCAGTATTTTTTAAGGAAGATAGTTAACAACATTTCTTATCTGTATTCTTTTTACTTAATACCACACATCTATAAATTAAGGTAATAAAGCATTATAATTAAAATTATGAAAGAAACACTTTTAAAAATTATGTTGCAAAATTAACAAAGTCTATAATTTCTGTAAATGTGTTTCCTGTTGTGGAAATGAATGAGAAGAAAATAAAAATCAACATGAGAACAAAGAGAGGTTATTTATTTAGAGTTTGCTATGCAAATGGAGTCAGCCACCATCACTTGCTTTTAGCAGAGGCTAGCAAAAGATATTGACTGTTCTAGTCTAGAAAATACTGAAAAAGGCAGAGCAGAAACCTATGACAGTGAAGTAAGTGACTTGAGGCAGAATTGATGACAAGATGGTATTTGGGCTAAACGCTGCTGGGAAACAAGGGATAACAATTTGGTTGGTGGCCCTGAGGTCTAGGAAAAAACTGATATTTTCATCTGTTTGGTTTATATACTGGTAGGATGGGAGTGTTACAGGCTAGTATAGGGTGTGAGAAGACCTTCGAAAATAAATAAGGCTTTCAGTTGAAAGGTTTGAACCCTTCCTTTGCTTCTGGCTTCAAAGGCTATTGGGAACTTTTAGATAACAGCAGGATCTCCCCAAACTTTAATACACTCTGCTCAAACTATTTTTCCTATGCCAACGGAATTCTCAGCCCACAGAGTATCAAGTATGGCATCAAGAGCAGCATCTGAAGTACGCATCAAATATTGTACAGAAAAGAAAATATATCCAGAGCAGACACTGATTATCACTATGGGAGACCTCTGCAACCTCAAGAAACAGTCTCTCTGCAGTCTGCATTTAATACCACAATTTCATTTGCAGAGTAAGTCCCTAGTAAATTTGTAGAGGTAATGTCATTGAGCAGGAAGAAATGTTTTTAGTCAAATGCCCAAGAGTTACAAGTAAGGACTAGGTGACAGGGAAGATACGTGGATAATTTGAAGTACTACCACCCATGTTGCAAGTTTATTCTGAGGAGGAGTAAAGAGATTGGGTAAAGTTGGCAGGGTTTAATGCAGAAAGAGCAGTGCCCTTATCTACCAGGAATTGATAAGAGTAATTGTCTGTATTTATAGGGACAGTTTTTATAACTTTATAAAAATATATAACTCACATATTTATAACTGTCTATATTAATTCATCTCAAGTGTTTAAGGATAAGGCAATATACTGGGTGCTTTATTCTTCCTCAAAGCATGATCTTAGATTTGAGTTGTGAGATTTTTCTGTGTCTTGGTTTTTCTTTGTTGGATGGGACAGTCCTCTTTCCGGTATCCCTACAGTTTACAATATATGCAGTGTCCTTGCTAAAAGGTAGTCAGCTGAGAACTGGACCACAGAACCGCTTGATCTGCAGGGATGTCAGTGTATTTGGGGCTTGTTTCATTTTTCTTCCAAAACTTTTTTAAAATGTTTGGCTAAGTGCCGGAGTCCACCTAACGGCCCTATGTCCCACTCTAATTTCTGTTTTTGAATTACGTCTCCGATTTCAGGTTTAACTCCTTTGACAAAATGGGATGAATGGGCTGCTGTTACATTGGCACCTCTTTTAACTCGTAAATGTTGTCAAAAATTATTTCATAGTCTATCCCCCAAATCTCCTGTAGTTGCATCTTTTCTCCGTTTGCAGAAAAAATTATGGTACAATCCATTTTTATTGAAAATATTTTGGGTATAGGTTTTTAGGTAACTTTGCCCTACTTTTTGGGCTCCTTTTTAACTCTCAGATTTATTGTCGAAAGAGGGATCCTTTAGGTGCCTTTCCAGGTCAGTCTAATCAGCTTTTGCCATCCAGCATTTAGCATCTGAGGTTCCAGCCAACATGTGTACAGGTTGATATAGGTCAGGTAACCTTGGATTACCCAAAGAACTTGAAATTCTTCTATGAATAGTTGCTGGTGTTGTCTGGGTGTCGGGAAATCCCATTTATAGCTCTTATTTCAGCTTGAGTCCAAGATTCAAGTTCTACAGTGTCCTGCATGTCTGGCTTATAGGAGGGATGAGTCCTAAGAGGCAATTGGCATTTTGGGGTACCAAGAGAGTTGTTGGGAACAGGTAGGGGGTCCGGACAAGGATAAGAGGAGAAAGGAGGTGCAGAGGGAGAGAGAAGAGGGCTATGCGAAAGGAGGGAGAGTTGGATTCAGGGAGGCAATTAGAGGAGGTGGATTTACGAGGAAAACGAGTTTAGTTTGTGCTTGGTTCAATTTGTCCACTGGCTCATTAGCTTTGGCCAAAGAATCCATTATTGAAACAAGTTTTAAGTCAGAATTTTGTTTGGAGAACTTTGCATACCAATCAAGAAATGCTGCCCATTGGGCTTTTGAAATCTTCTTCCTTCTCTTCTAAAGTACCTCTCGAATGAACAGTTTTGTTGGAATCAAATGATCCTCAGAGTGTCACTGAAGGTCCACATCGTCCTTGGTGAAGTTATGACATTTACAAAGACAGGTGCAAGCATGAGGCTGCTGTCAGAGTACGTATGAGCAGCAGGAGTTTTTCCTGGTGGTGGGGAGGATTTAGACTGAGATGACGCCAAGATCGCTGGGGACGGTCAGTCAGAATGCAGTGCTGCGCAGCTCGTGTCTCGGGCCCCCAGTGTGACGGTTGGCCACCTCCAAATGTAGACCTGACAGTCAGCACCGCCCAGGAGGCAGAGAACCTGAGAGAACACTCTCCCTGAACCCAAGTTGAGCTCTCAGGACACAAACTTGGGGCAGAAGGAGAACCTCATCCAGTTTCATTGGTGACCCACGGCGAAGTGTGTCCTAGCATCCACTGGTTCTATGAGAACTGCAAACTCACAGTCTGGGAAGTAAAGTTTTCTGGAACAACAGGATTATAGGGTCTAGGCCTGTGTTTTTCTCTGTGATTGTCCTTTTTATAACAAATAATGCTTTTAAACTGCATAACACAAAACAGCACAAAAGAGAGCAAATATAGGGTGAAAAGTCACAGGCTAATTCCACCAACGATGCCAAACAAATGAGAATCGGTAACAAAACCCTGGCACCAAACTGAGAGTGAATAGCTGTGAGATACAATAGGAAGGGAATGCAGTTCAGACCTGATGCTCACCTCCTAAGTCAGCACAAACTCCACCAGCCACAAGCAGCAAATGACAAGAGTGCTCTGCAGGTAATGCACCTGTCAAAGGCTGGGTCTATGGCAATGGATAGCGCATGGTATCTTGGTGAAAACCTTCAGGGAACTGTGGAAATCAGTGAAGATCACCTATAAGAGAACAAATGCACGCTATGTATTTAGTGCTTGCTGTAGAAAGGAAGTCAGCCACTGTCACCTGTGTTTGGTGGAGACTCACAGGTAGGCAGGAGAGTGGAAAAGCATTATGGTGCAAAAAAGGAAGGCCTCAGGTGTGCTCTGACTGCAGGCTGCTGCCGGAAGAAGCAGGAGGCAGCTCACTGGAAGTGGATATGTTCTGTGATGGGTATGGGGAGCGTGTCTGGCTTTCTGTTTGGTCCTCGGTTGGAAGTCATTGATGAAATACTGATTGTTCTGTCTTGCAGACTGTGGGTGAGAGTTCTACAGTCACGTTTGGCCTGGCCATTGACTATTTTGTATATTTAGTCTCTTACAATTATGTACAGAACTCTAAAATATCATTTTATTGTTTTCTTATGCTATTGAGGGACATTTTCAGTGTCATGATTTAGTAGATGACAACAATGACAAACCTATTTGCTTCATACAGATAACAAAGTATGAACAATATTTTAGGCCGGGCGCGGTGGCTCACGCTTGTAATCCTAGCTCTCTGGGAGGCCAAGGCGGGTGGATTGTTTGAGCTCAGGAGTTTGAAACCAGCCTGAGCAAGAGCGAGACCCCGTCTCTACTAAAATTAGAAAGAAATTAATTGGACAACTAAAAATATATAGAAAAA
>CAUYSK010023092.1:0-25929 GCA_963575035.1 Avahi laniger | reverse complement strand
TTGCCTCAGAGGCTGCATCAGAAGAATGAGGGCAAGTGGTGTGAGAAGAAAGAAGGCAAGTTTGTTAATTTGTCAGCAAATTAGGCAAATGGCAGACTCTTGTCTTAGAGTACCAATTTTCCTAACTATGAGCAGAAATACACAGCTTTTAAAGGGAGGATTTTCAGCTTTAGGGTGTTGTTTAACTACAGTTGATGGTTCTGATTGATTCCATCTCTGGAGACGACAATCTCCTGACTTCTACCCCGACAGTTCTGTTGAGACATCTCTTGTGGTACAAAGAACAAAGGACACTCCCCTGCCCCTCCTGACCACTGGCGTGAGGCAGGGATGCAGCTTTTAATTCCCAAAAGGAGTGAGGGAGATTTTAAAGCAACAGCGTGTAATACATTTTGTCCCTTTTCATCCATTCCCTCTGTTACACTTGCTGTCCCCAGATTTATACTGTCTAATCCCAACTCACAATGGTGATCAGCCACGGGGGAAGCACCAAAGTGGCATGAGGAAGAAGCTGGAGCTAAAGAATGTGAGGGCCCTGTTTCTAAACCACATGAGACAGCATCTTGGGGAATATCAAAGTAGCCAGCGTTCACGGTGAATGTGGTTAATTTCTGACAGGTGGGTGGAAGTTCAAGCATGTTCACTGGGGCATCAAATGTAAAGTGACATATTCGGAAGTCAAAGGGAGCTGCTTTTTTATACTAGCAAGTTGTCATCCAGAAGGCAGCAATGGGAAATCCTTGTGCTGTATATAGCTGTAAGTTTAGAGGCAGCAAGAAAATAACTTGCTGGGCTGCCTCATATGGTGTTCAGGGTTTGCTCTGCATGATTTCAGTCTGTGATGTACATGACATTCCCTGGAGTTTTAAACGCAGCTGCCCTGCCACCTGACTTCCCTGAATTTAGGTATTTGAAGTTCAGCATTGTATAATAATTAATTTGCTTAGGGTGATCCGACATTATCTATCACACAATTCAGTATTAAAACTCTCAGGGGTTTGCCATTGTCTTAAAGACACTTGGTGCTGTCAGTTTGTCTAAAGATGAAACATCTCTGGAAATGTGTGTGCCTGTATATACGTGTGTGCATGTGTGTGTGTGTGTGTGTGTGTGTGTGTGTGAGACAGCATGAAATGCTTTGTTGCACGAGAGCTTTGTTTTCTGGGACTCACACCAAGATACAGTAAAAATGCATGTATAATCTGCAGGGTTCCCTCAATCTTATTGCTTTTGATAAGGATCAGGCACAGAAGTTAACGATTAGAAGGTGTTAGATATGGCTGTTTTGAGGGTGATTGAGGCGAGATAAGTTGTTACATGGCCCCAATTTTTTCTGTTAAAAATTCAGAGCATGACATTTTCCATTTCTTTTGGGAAATAGGTATTGGATTTCCACGGCTAAAATTTATGAATGTAGATAATATCTTGCATCATGCATTTTTCATTCAACCAACGATTTAGAAAGTAACAATAGTACAAATAATCCAAAAATATAAAATAATCCAAAACAGGCTTTATTTGATGATGGAATGCAAAGTAGAAGCTTTATGTAGTTGCTGTAAGATAGAAAGCTAACTCAGAAACTGGGCTGTGAAGATTTCTTGGCTGTATTAGACATTACCTGGTTTCCTCCTTCTTCTATTTCATTGAATGCCTCCTGTCATTTTGCTCCACGCTGAGAATGGGTAACACTGACATCTGGAGTGGATGGAGAGCACCGTGCAAGTGAGAGAGGCCAGACCACCAAAGGCCTGATCTTGGCTTCAAGAATGGCTATTTTCTTTTGGCTTAGGTGATTTGTCAGGTTCCACTCCACACACTCAAATAACTAGGAAAAAAAGAAAGTGGATATAGCTCCCTGTTGCTTCTTTGGTTCTGTACAACAAAATCTACCTAAAGTTTGGTCAGTGTGGCCCACATGGAATGGAGAATACTCTAGGTCACAGGAGCTCAGAGCAGGAGCACACTACTTTTATATGCCTAGGCTAAATATGTGCCATGTTGGCATTTATGGATTTACCTATTACCACATGAAGGATTTCTGGCTGGGTACTAGCCCTGTGTTTCCATTCTATTGAACATGTCTTCTAAAAAGATAATTTCAGCATTCTGTTCTTTTTGGGCACAAGATTTACCTGCAAATCTCAGTTGTCTCTTGTTTTTTGACTCCAGTGAACATGAATAGCACTATTCCCATATAACCTGCAAAGCAAATAGGAGCTGAGTCAGTGTTATGTATAATTGCCATACATTCTTTGTGCCGGATTCCAACTGTCCCCCCAAATACATATTTTTTTCCTTCATCCTGAGACATAATTGATCAACCAGAGACTATATTTATTTACCAGTCTCCCTTGTGGCTGGATATAGTTATGTGAAAAATTTCTTACTAATAAGATGTGAGCAGTACCAAGAGTGTAAAACTTACCAAGAACCTGGATCCTTGATGATGTAAGTGAGCCAGTGATCCTACCAGTTCTGACAAGTTTTCGTCTCCCTGCTGTGTCCCATATACATGGCTTCACTGCTTAAGCAGTTCCAGTCAGGGTTACTTGCAGCTGAAAGTCCACAAATGAATACTGAGGCCAACTAGTTCATCTCTGAGCATTTTGTCAGAATTTCCCCCAGAGCAACCACGACTGATTTATACAACCTCCTCAGAACTTACAAGTTTAACTCTATTGCCAAGTATGTTTTAAATTTAGCCTGTCTCTTTCCTGCTGCTGTTTAAGCACATGTTTTATTGTCCTGTCAGTGGAGAAAAACTCTGGGTGATATACTGAGTGTTATTTGGCAAATCTTCCCAGCCACTTCTATTCCAGTGTTAATTAATCTCTAAAACTTTAAGACTTTCTTGATAGATCCCATTTTATAACCCTTTAAATTAGATCCAAAGCAGCTAATTATATTCTAGTCTAATTGATCTCTTTTTCTCTTTCTTAAATTATTTTTACTTAAAACTTCTATGCTTCAAAAACATGGCAGTAAATTATTGTCCTAACGTGACTTCCAAGCTCCACAATTGCCCCAGGTTAGGAAATATCCTTTCAGCTTTCATGAGCAAATTTCCAAAAACCTGTCCAGCTTCCACCTGCTAGCTAGAGCCAAAGCAAATTCCAGATGTTTTAGTTTTTGTAACACCTTAGGTTTTGTTTCTAGGAATTAAATTTTGTTTTGGTTATCTATTGGCCAGTAACAAACCATATACAACTCTGTGGCTTAAAACAACAATCATTTATTTGGCACAAGAACCCGTGATGTGGGCATAGTCTCGTGAGTTCAGCTTATCTCTGCTCTAAGTGATGACAAGTGAGTGTCAACTTTTAAGGTACATCTTGTCTGTTTCATTGGTGCTGGATATTGGCTGGGAGCTCAGCCAATGTCTGTGGTTGGGGCTTCATTCTTTTCTACGTGGTGGCTTCTTGGAGCTACTTGAGCCCTTATGACATGGTGGCTGGATTCCAAGAACAAGCGCTCTCAGAGGGAGAAAGTGGAAGCTATCAGTCTCTTAAGCACAGAATACCTTCTACCATATTCTAATAATCAAGCAGTCAGTCTGCCCAATTTGAAAGAGCAGGATGTAGCAGGAGTAATAAAGACTTTGCAGTATCTTTACCAAAGAAAGGATATTAATTTTATCCAGATTTTTAAAATAAGAGAATGGAAACGCCAAGATTAATTTCTACAAGGTCACACAGCTTGAAAGGGGCAGATCTAAAACTTTAATCCAGGCAATGTGGTTACATCTTTGTAAGAAAATTTGACAAAAGGAAGCTTTTTACAATTGACTACTGTGCTTTAATTTTAAGTCTGCCAATCAAAGTCTACAGGAAACTAAGACTTTAATGTATAAACGTAGAAGCACTCCAACTGATCAGTGAAGATTAGCTTTTATTTCAATGTGGTGATATAACAAATTTTAACATGTTTAAAACTTTTAAATTGTAACAAAAATTTTAAATTTCCATTATTTTTATTTCTCTTAAACCTCATCTCACCTCCTAAAAATATAAACTTTTTATACTATCTGGTTTAAAATACAATCTGATCCAATATTTTAATAGATCCTTAAGCATTGTTTGGTTTTTCTTGGATAAAAGAAATTAAGTCTCTAAGATAGTCTCTTTCTCTTCCTAGCTCTTTCCATAAGATGGCATCTAGGTATATGGGCATGCTGAGTCTACTCTCTTAAGAGTCTCCCCATGACTAGTACAAGTGCCTCTTTAATATTTTGAACAGGAGGACTGTTCATCAGACAGCTTATGCTTTTCACTGTGCCCCCCTAGCCCCATCATGTCTCCTCAATTTGGTTTGGCATGCCATGAGCCTTTTAAGGTTGTTTTATAGCTACACAAAACCTAGCAGAGGCTCTGAAACAACCTCATGAAACCACGAAGCGATCTAATTAACGTGTGAAATAGGATATTCTTCCTTTTACAGATTTCCTTTGGGTGCCTGGGATGGGGTGAGGTGTTGGAGTCTTATTCCACTAGCTCTTGTATTGGTGGTGTACATGTGAGCATCCTCCTCAGTGGTCCTGACCGAAGAAAAGGCGTGGTCAGGCTCCTTAGGAAACAACCAAAGAGACAATTGCTTTTATTTTCTCAGGTTGTGATAACAGGTAACATGATCAATACACGGAACAGGTTTTGGCGTTTTCTTCACTTTGGGTAAATATCAATTTTAATTGACCTAACTTAATAAAATAGTGCTTTTTTGCTTCATTGTTTTCCCTGCTATCTGCTTGAACCTGAAACAAATTTTGTTTTTAACTCTTTTGATATTCCCAACTTCTATAAGAAATGAATATTTCATCAGTTTTCTTTAATTTTAACATCATGTCAACATTTTACCAGAAATCTATTCCTTTACTCTGTCTTAAGTGATCTTTCTCTTGACAAAGTTCTCAATGGATCTTGCATCCCATTAAAAGAGGGATCATGATTTTTCATCATTGTTGTTGCTAGAATCTAGTAAATAGCTTGACATGTGTTATACTAGGTCAACAACAAATATCTTGCAATAAATTAATGAGTAAAGAAATGTATCCTATGTGGTTGTAAAGCCAGATTTTTGAATTAACACTTCTGCTAGGAATTAATTTATTTGACTGTAACATTTCCTTTTTAGACAAGTTTTTTTTAAAATAGGGGGAAAGGTTTGTTTACAAATCAATCAATAAGGGAAATAAAAATAAGCAAATGACAATGTCATTGAAGTACTTCATATTAGAAAATGAAAAACTATATTTCAAATTTGTAATATTAGATGCAAATCTTTTTCTATTCAAAGACTAGAAACCATGAACCGATAAAAGGAAAAATAAACACTAAAATAAAATTTTAAAAATGAATCCTAAAGCTTTTCACGGTTATTTTTTACCCCACATGGTTATCATTTCTCTCTATACTAGTACATATTAAATAATTAATCTTTTTCTTACTGATTTGAATGAATACTTTTATCATAAAATAAACGTATGTGGATTTATTTCTGGACTCTGTTCTGTTGCACAAATCATAAGTATTTAGCTCTGTGAGTTATCCTAATGTGAACCCCTCATTTAACCTGTCAGATAATGAAATAAGACATTACCAATACCCTAGAAGCTTTTTCTTGATAAACATTTATTGAATAAATAAATGAAGGACAATCTCTGGGGGTTATTCAGGATCTGTTTTCTATTTTCTAATATTATGAATGTATTCAATGAAGACAGAAATGGTCTTATTAAATCCACGAAGGGCACAAAGATTGGAGACAAATAATACATTCGATTACAGGCAAGTCCCCCAAATTTTTCAAAAGTCAAACACCACAAAATGAAAGTAAAATTGCATAATAGATAAATGCAAATGATTGCATGTTAATCAAAAAATGAACTCTGTATAACATTAAAAAGATTTTATAACTCTCCTTCATGAGAATGTGACAACTTAGAATTTCTAGTTATCGGAAAGGACATTATGTACCAAAAAATGTGCATATAATCTTGGCATGTTTTTAGTGGTACATGGTGTCCAGAATAAGAATAGTTTAACCTTATCTAGTGTGATATTTTCCATTTGGGGCATTTTATCCCCAAAAGAATGATTCAGTGAAGAATGTCCGCAGTGGGATCACTGGAATGGTAAAAGATTTGTGAATCTTGAATCCTTGTGCACAAATGACAAGTTTAAATAGAAGTGAAAGTTACCTGAAGAACAGTGATAGAATTGGGGATGTTTCCTTTGAAAAGGAATTGTCGGATAACCTGGGGGCTTTCTTTAAACATTCAAACATTAGTACAGGTTCAATATCCCTTTTCCAAAATGCTGGAGACCAGAAGCGTTTTGGCTTTGGAGTATTTTTCTTTATTTTGAAATATTTGCATTATTTCCTTACCCTTTGAGCATCCCTAATTTGAAATGTTCCAATGAGCACTTCCTTTGAGTGCCAAGATGATGCTCAAAAAAAAAACAAAAACAACCTTATAATGAGGCTTAGTCCAGTGGTGAAGAGGATAGGCCCTGGAGGCTGTGTTCACATGCTTGCTTTGTCACCTGTCTCAACATTGCCATTTTAAAACTGATGATCTATTACCTCATTGAGGAGCTGTGGAAATAAAACAATGATGCATGCTAACCTCAGTTCAGTTTGTGTAGTAAACTCAAAGCAAATAATAGATATTACCTTTAATAACAGCTGGCTCCTTCTACATTTCATACTATATCACCTATATTTTTATTGCTCTCATGTATTTCATTTACTTAGGGAGACATCCTATCTGTCCCACTAGACAATACCCTCAAAAGAACTATCTATAAAATGTCTTCACTGCCTGAACTCTATTTGCCCTTCCGCAAACCTCTCTACTCACCACTCCACTGACCCTGCTCTGACAAAAGTCAGCAATGACCCTAATGCCAAATACAATACATTCTAATCTTGATCATTTTGCCTTCTCTACAATATTTTGACAAGGTCGTTTCTTTTTTCTTGGCTTTTCTATCACTCTTTGTTCTCTTTCATTTTTGCTTAAATGCTATCCTTCGCAGATTCATCTCTTTCTTTTCATGCATTAAATATTGTTGTTTCTCGAGGTTGTCTCTCTACACAGCACTCTGACTGATCTTATCCAGTGGACAGCTGGTGACTTACAAGTTTGAATCCACAGTTTTGAATTTCTCTGTAGAGTTTAAACTCCAGTGTGTAGTCTCCTCCCTGCATAGCTACACTTGGATGTCCTAGAGTTACCTGAAACTTAATTGATCCGAAACCCAATCTTTATTATGCATTCTCCATCTTAGTAAATGGCAAGTAATCCAGCACCTGGGAATTACTTTCCATCAATCTCTTCATCCAAATGGTTATCGTGTGCTACCAATTCACATTCATTAACATTTCTTGACAAAACCCTCTTCTCACATCCGCTACTTCTTTATTTGATCAGTTCTCATTTTCTCTCTCCTAGACCAGTGCAATAGTCTTCTAATTAGTCTCCAAACCACTAATGGCATGGCTGCCAGAGTGATTTTTATAATTTTTAACTTAAAGCTCTTTAAGTTCAAACTCTACGGTATAATACTAAAACTCTTTAAAAATGTTTAACTGAAGATAACGCCAATCATAATAGCGTTTATATAGTATGTTAAATGCATTCGTGTTATTTTATTTGATTTTATTTATAATTGTTTAAGGAAGGTAGAAGTGGTATATGATTCTCTTCTCCTTATAAAGAAGAAAAAACCGAAATATAGGGAGGCTCAGTGACTTGTTCTCAGATACTGAGATGGTAAGTGATGAACACAAACTCGGACCCAGGCCTTCTCTTTCTAACTTTCCCTTACGGTATTGGGTCACTCTCGAGTATATTTTTTACCATGAGCAATATTTGTATCTCGCTTCTCTTCAGGGAACATTATGAACATTTTCCATGTCAAAAATTCTTCATTAACATAACATTAAAAATCGGCGTAGTATTCATTACATGAATGTATCATATTTGTAGTTGCAAAAGTATGGAAGCAACATAAGTGGACAGAAATCATAATATTGCACAATATCTACAGAGATAATAGGGGGTGTTTCCCCACTGAGCGACCCACCGTTACTCTTAGGCAGAATTCTCTTACCCACGTTGGATTTGTTCTGTGATTCTATAATGGGAAAATCATGTTCCCCCTCAGAGGCTTTGCACATATTCTCACTGCCTGGGAACTCTGTTTCTCTCAATTGTCTCTTCCTTCACATCTCTTCTCAGTGTTCCTATATCAGGGAGATCTCTTCTTCCATGTTCTAGCTCTCTCTATTATTTGTACCCTACTTTATTTTTCTCTCTGACATTTTTCACCGACTAGCATATTGTACTTCCTTATTTCTTTATTGTCTCTTTCTCCTTCTTTTGTCTTTTTTCTTTTCTGCTATGTCTCCAAAGCCTAGAGTGGTGCCTGGCACATAGTATACTCTCAGTAATTTTTACTGAATGAATGGGTAGAGAGCCACATACCACATGTCGCTGCTTATATTCAGTGAATATTTACACTGCATCTCTTAATCTGTTTGAGAGAAGGTTTGAGACATCTCATTAATCAAGTGGTTTTGTCAGACACTTAGCATTCATTATCTGCAATTCCCTCTATACTGTAGTATAAATATGGTTTGCCAGCAGTTATCATATTAGTGAAGCAATTGGGGACTGTTAGAACTAAGTCTTTTCACGTGGTACCTAACATTCTCATTACACCTTCCCTTGGATTGACCATTGATAATTAGGTTCCCTGTATTTTTCAACTTCCTCTAACTCTGGATGGAAGATAAAACCTTCCAAAGTGTTTCTTGCTCTTGTTCTTCACAGCCAAGTTCTAATAGTGTTTCAGAAGCTACATGGTGATAATTCAATTAGGTAAGCATTTGTTTCTTTTTTTCCCCCTAGAGGTCTTTGATGTACACTTTTTGAGAATTTTTTTTCTACATACTGTTATTAGCCTCAAAAATTGAGGCTGGATGTGTAATCAGAAAGACAATTATCAGTTCTCTCTGCTTCCAAGTTGGTGTTTTATGTTTTTCTAAGTCCAGATGAGCTGCAAATGGGTTGCTCATTATCTGGTAAGCACCGACCACTACAGACAGAAAAGGAACTTTTTTTTCCCTAACTACTCTTCCTAATGTTGCAGAAACCTTCCTTTTCAGTTCATTAAATTTAACTTCAGGCAATTGCTAAAATGTGAGATAATTCTTTTTTTGTTATTTTTTTGGCATTTCCAAAGTTCATTCTCACATTAGTGACAATAAACCAGAGGATTTTAAAAATTTTTTAAAAGTTATTTTGGAAGATAGAGACTTAGGCAGGAAAAAAGGTCAATCCCCAAATGGCAAATATTTAGCATTGTTTCTCTTTTATTTATACAGAAGGACCCTCAATTATAATTGCTTTTTAAGTTGGTTTTGAAAATGCATGATTAGGAGGAAATGTTTTTGAATTTTATATTGTACCAAAAATCTTGACTCTCAATTTTCAATCAATGATTATGCCATTAAAAATAAATGGCTTGAGGACCACTTTAAAAGCATAATCAAGAAATATTTTGTGGATATGTGTGTGTGCTGTGATTTCTCACTAATTTTTGCCAGTCCTCAATTCTGACAAGTTAAAGACAGAAATAAGAGGATCTTATAGACAGGATCTTGTGTTATGTAGACACGATAATTTATTTATTTAAATTTTCCATTATTTCTGTCCACTTATGTTGCCTTCATACTTTTGCAACCCCACAAACATGATACAATAAATATTCTTATACTATATCATTGTACACATTTTATATTAACCATCTATCACCTCTCTATTCACACATGTATACAGTTATATATACTACACATGCACACACAAATACATTACCTATCTATCTGGTTATCAATCATCTATCTCTAGATGTTAGGATCAGTTTTTAGGAATGGAATTATCAGGCCAAAGGGTACATTTATTTATAATTAAAAAATAATATCTACATTGTCCTTATTGACTTCTACTAATTAATACTTCCTCCACTAGTAAAATAAAAAAACTTTTGTTTTTAATATATACTTGAAAAGATAGTGGATTGTCAAATTTTATTTTCTCCATGTAAGTCGTTATTTTAAATGACATTTCTTTAACTATGAATGTTCATGAGAATCTTTTTGATAAGTTCAAAACTTGCCTATCTTTTTCTTCTTGGTTCTTTTGGCCCTGTTCCCATATCCTGACAGAAAGTAAAATAGAACTTTCAATAGAAGTTTTCGGTTCCTCCTTTATTTGCTTTTCTTAGCAAACTTTTTAAAATATCTGATCATTTTCAGTGGCAGGTAGTGCTCTTAATCCTTACATACCAACGGACTGAGCCTACACATGGTGTTGTCATCTAATTGAGATAATGTACCAATTTATTGCTACATCTGCTTTCATTATGAATCTGTAATTACATTTAATTGTTTCTGGCTAAGAATTGTTGATTTTTGAAAGCCAATATGATGCCTATTCTGAAGAGAATTGTACCAAAAGCCTCTTTAGTTTTTATTGTTAAACAAATATTGCCATAATCTTTTTGCAAAGCACGTTTCTATCATGATCACTGCCAGACACAGCCTCGGTCGGTCATTTTATGCTTCATTGCAGGAGGCATTGTAATTACATTTTCCTATGGATTCTCACATGTAGACATCAGAATTTGTGAACATACTAACATAATTTATTTTTATTTTTTTTTGCTTTACCGCTGCTGTAAGCACTGATTTTTGTTTTTGTTTTGTTTTTTTCAGGATAAATCATTTTATTTATTTATTTATTTTTAATTTCAGAATATTATGGGAATCCAAACATTTTGATTACATATACTGCCTTTGCCTCACCCAAGCCAGAGCTGCAAGCATGCCTTTCCCCCATACAGTGCGCTTCTCACCCATTAGTTGTGAGTTTACCCACCCCCCCACCCCCTTCCACCTGACCGGCACCCGATGAATATTACTTTCATGTGTGCACCTTAGTGTTGATCATTTAGTACCAATTTGATGACGAGCAGATGTGGTGCTTGATTTTCCATTCTTGTGATACTTCACTTAGAAGGATGGGCTCCAGCTCTATTCAGGATAATACAAGAGGTGCTAGATCACCATTGTTTTTTGTGGGTGAATAGAACTCCATGGTGTACATATACCACATTTTATTAATCTACTCATGGCACTTGGGTTGAGGGGCACTTGGGTTGTTTCCATATCTTTGCAATTATGAATTGTGCTGCCATAAACATTCAAGGACAGATGTCTTTATTATAGAATGACTTTTTTTTCCTTTGGGTAGATGTCTATTAGTGGGATTGCTGGATAGAATGGTATTTCTATTTCAGTTCTTTGAGATACCTCCAAATTATTTTCCACAGGGGTTGTACTAATTTGCAATCCCACCAGAAGTGTAAGAGTGTTCCTATCTCTCCACATCTACGCCAGCATTTGTTGTTTTTGGACTTTTGGATAAAGGTCATTCTCACTGGAGTTACGTAATATTTCAATATGGTTTTGATTTGCATTTCCCTAATGATTAGAGATGTTGAGTACTTTTTTATCTGTTTGCTGGCCATTAGTCTGTCTTCTTTTGAAAAGTTTCAATTCATATCCTTTATCCACTTTTCGATGGGGTTGTTTGACTTTTTCTTGTTGATTTTCTTAAGTTCTATATAGATTCTTGTTATCAGCCCTTTATTGGATGTGTAGCATGCAAATATTTTCTCCCATTCTGTAGGTTGTCTATTCACTCTAATAATAGTGTCCTTGACTACGTAAAAGCTTTTTAATTTGATCAGATCCCATTTATTTGTTTTTGTTCTGAACATGGGGCTAGTGGCGCAATGGATAACCCTTCTGACTACAGATCAGAAGATTCATATTTATTTTTGTTCCTACTGTGATTGCATTGGGGGTCTTCTTCATAAATTCTTTGCCTAGGCCAATGTCTATAAGAGTAATGGTAAAGGTTACAGTTTTACATCAGCTGTCAGCATGGCAGCTGGAGAGTCACTGGGATGTGGTTTGTCAGGGTGTTTCCTACACTCACTGTGCTCATGAATGACTGGGACACAGCCCCATGCTTCCCCCTAAGATTTTCACTTTCTCCTCCATAGTACTTTCTGGACTGATTTGACTGGGTGACTGATTTTGAAATTCATTTTACTTCTGAAGGAAATTAAGACACTGTTTTCTACGAAGAATGGGTTTTAAATGGTTTATTAATGTGTTTACATGGTTATTGAATGTCCCCCTCTCTTGTTTCAAAGAGAATTATGGGAATTTGGGAAAGCACTTTGAATTGTCACTTTATTCTGTGTTTTTCTTTTCCATTTTATTTCTGCTTTGAAGCAAATAGTATATAATCTGATTATTACTGACATCATAAAATAAATGAATTCAGTTGAAGACTAAGTAATATAATCAGAATGCTTTTGTATTCTGGAACAAAGGCTTTTCAGAAATTTGTAATTGTCCTTTTCCTCATTTTCCAGTATTCCGAGATCTCTCACGAACTCCCACTGGAATTTCCAATGCAATTAAATTAAAATTGAGGGACAGGGGCAATAGAATTCTCTCTTTTATAAACTGTTTTCAATACAGTTTTACAAATCCCATATCCTACATCTTTCTGGAAAATTCTCCACTATCACTCATTTGTGGTGTCGGTCTCTTGGTTTTTGTTTCTTCGACTGCTCAGCTACTGTTTTGTTCATATCACAGCATTGTGAATCCTGAGCTATTCAGGTTAATATCTTTTTGGCCTTGCAAAATGAATGTGAAGTGTATTTCTGACAGTGGAGTACTGACCACTTCAAGCTTTGGATGATTTAGTTGGTCTCTTAACTCTGGTGGTCTATTTCTAACTGATCTGCTATTTACCCTTAACTATTCTTTATCCATAAATTTTGTGTTTTGCTAATTCTTTTGTTCATTTATTCATTCAATGAGAATTCATTATTCTCACTATGTGTTGGGCATCATTCCAGGCAGGGAACAAAACAGATGAAGACCTGACCTTCCTTATTATGTGGGAGAGAGAAAAAATGAACAACAAAAAATATGTGATATCAGGTGCTATAAAGAAAACGAAAGAAGGTATGAGGAATAGAGAGGGATAGGGGTAGTCAGGCAGGCTTTTCAGAGGATGTGGCGTTTGAGCAGAGACCTGTGTGGAGAGAGGGAGCAGCCAGGCCTGCATCAAGGAGAAGAGTTTCCAGGTAGAGGTAATAATAAAAGCTAAGCTTGGAGGAAAGTGTGTAGTTTTGATAGAAGGCTGGGCTCCAGCTTCATCATTTCCATTTAACACTGTACTCAGAGGTCAGCAGGAGAGGTGGGTGAGCATGCACAGGAACAGAGAGAGAATATCTAACCTCACAACAGGTGAGGGACAGTGAGGTGACAGTGGCCATGGTAAAAGTATCTCTGCCTGAGATTAAAAAGAAAAAAAAGATAATGGGAAAACAAAATGCAGAAAGTTCTTTTTTTTTTTTTACTGAAAAGTTAAAATTTAGTTGATGGCCTAAAATTAATAACCACTTTGGCATCACCAGAATTGTCATTTGAAAATCACATTTATTAATAACAGAAGACCAGATCCAAGTAGCCAATGCATATATGAAAAGATAAAAAGTTGCTCAAGTTTGCTAGTAGTCAAGGAAATGAAAACAATGAGAGAGACTGGTGTTTTGTTTAGCCTGGATTAGGACTTTTTCATAACTCAAATTGTGGCCAGAAAACTGTGGGATTTGCCTTAGATGTTGCCAAGGAGAAGATGGATGGAACAGACCTTTTATAGTGTTTGAAAAGAGGAATAGCAGGAAAAAAATGAAGCTGTTTCCTAATTGTATCTACTAAATTCAGCCCATTGGTCTCTCTCCTCTCTCTCACACCTCTCCCCCGCTCGCTCGCTACTACCATCATATTTATAAGATTATACAATCAAGGAGCAAAAAATGGCAGGATACGTATCAGATTGTTAATTTGACTTATCAGGGAATGCTAGGGAGGAAGGTGGAAAGGAGGAGGGGAAGTCATATATAAAAAAAACCCTGCAATATCAAACAGCCTGACTGCATTTATGCATTTTTGTATGTACATGCCATCTTTTTGGAGTAACTGACACTGATGAAAGATGTAAATGGAAGTGTGTGTCGGCTATTCCTCGAAATATATTCAGAGTTCAATGAAAGGAGTCAGTACGAATACAGAAGAAACAAGTATCAAATGTAGATCAGTCATGTTCACGTTTGTGTTTGCAAAATATAAATTGGAGTTGCAAAATAAAAAAACAAAATTAGCAATTTGACTATGAACATCCAGATATATAGAAAAAATATCTGGGTGATATACTTAAAATTTTTTTCATCTAGATTCAGTTATAATGAGCAATACAGAAAATAAAACAACTGGAAATCACCATTTTTTCTTTAAGTGTTGCAATCTAGCTGCATATTTTGAGTGATTCATAGACTGAGAGCTTAAAGGACTCCCTGCTTAGTTATATTTTAGCAAACAGCTATTTCAGAAAATGTTTTAACTGCACACTATCCGGGCAGTAATTTGTCTGATTTATGCATTTCGTCCTGAATTTGTTAATTTGTGAACCCCTGCCTTGATTTTTGGGTTTGATTTTTTAATAGGTAGATATTTTAACTGCAAACAACCCTGGTAGTAGTATGCAGAATATTTTAACTACAAACTACTCTGACAGTAATTTGTTTGATTTGTGCATCTGTTCTTGAATTTGTTAATGTGTGAATGCCTGCCTTGATTTTTGGGTTTCATTTTTTTATGGGTAGACACAGGGAGAAGAGGCAGTGAGAGGCTTGCCTTATGATCGATGGGGCAGGAAGAGCCATACTCTGTTCTAGAGTGTTCTGCCATCCTCTGCTGCTGCCCTTTTTTAATTGACTGGAAACTAAGAGGTCCTTTGTCCACGATGATCCATCTGGTGGCCTCAGCTAACTTTTACAGTAAAAGTTTGCATTTCTCATACTTTTTAAAATTGGAGTTGTAAAAAAGACCCAGGGAAAGGGCAATGCAGTAGTAAAAGGATTTGGGTAATCACTGAAAATTTTTTTTACTCCACATTTAAGAAGCAAATGATGCAAATCAAAACACAGATACACATGATTAGAATGAAATGATTTCCATGTTTATGTTTGTCAGCAATATAGTTATTTACAAATAACCCATATGAAAATGTAAAAAAGCATATTACATCTTCACATGCCATCTGTATTAACTGAATAAAGCTTAGTGACATTATTTGCAAATCTGTAGTTAATTGTACATAGACATTTTGTGCATTAAAAAGTAAATGTACATAATTTAAAATAAATTACATTACATAATTTACAAAGTAATATTAACAAAAACTTCTTAGACAGCTGCCTCCATATTTAAACAAAATAAATATTCAGGTAGTTAAATTAACAAAAAATACACATTTAGGGATTATAATTTATAGAAAGACAGATTGCAAATTTAATAAAGTTATATTTTACAATGACAGATACTGTTTTCTTCAAATCTCTTGATAGAAATGGACAGGAAAAAGTACCAGAAAGGGAATCTAAATGTTCACTGTCTAAAAATAAATTCCCGAAAAATAGATTCCCGAAAAATAGTTGGGAAAAGTTCATTGATGGTTAAAAGTAGGTAATCTAGAAACTATTAAAAACAGAAAACAATGACAAAACAATAAAACTGACATTCAATATATTCTAAATAAAATAGAAATTATTGATCACCAAAAACATGACTCCCACAAACTAAAACTCTTCATACACTGCCTGTTTTAAGACCTGGTAGAAATTCAAAAAAATAAAACTGCAAAATTAATTCTGTTCAGTTAGGATTTGTTTCATTCACTTAATAATGTAGACATAACCATTTTTCAGTATCCCTGCTGGATATAGAATTATTATATCACATTGCAAAACATCCTTTTTTATGGATGTTGCTTGGTCCACACTCCAGTTTCAGACGCCTGAAATCCTATCCTGTAGCCAGGACTATCTGAGGGCAAGACCAGGTGAGCCTGGAATAGGAAGGTATTGTAGTTCTCACATTTAACTAGTCCCAGGAATGATCACAGTCTGACAAGATTCCTCACAGATTTGCTCATCAACTATTATCCTTTAATACCTTCAATCTTAGAGGAGAAATAGAACAAGAAACACACTTGAATTTGGTAATATTTATACACATAGTGAGATCACAGATCATTTGGGAAGCATGATTCTTGCAAATCTATTCAGATCCCAAATTAGTTTGAGAATGGACTCTACTTTCTGCACAATGTTGGAAGGTACAGGCCTCCCTCACTGTTTCGTAGTGTGGGGAGTGAACAAGACGTTAGATAGAGGTCGGAGAAATAGGAAGGTATTGAGCAATTCTAAAGCTAGTGTAGGAACTGACATTTTTACAGAAAAGGACTTTTTTTCCTTCATGCCTTTGACATGTTTCATTTCCCCTTTATTCATTTCTTTGACCAGTGCGTTCTGTTTCAGTCAAGATGTTCACATTCTCAGTGACACTTTCATTCTAATAGCAAGGAAACATAGGTGTTCTTTTCTTTTTTTCTTATGAAAAATTTGGACATGTTCACTAGAAGGTGGCTCTGAGGGAAGCAGATGACATTAGCTGTTGATAAGAGTAGAGAGAGACCAAGCAGAGAAAATTATCAGAAAGGACCAAGGATACAGGTTGTTGGAGGAGGTAAATAAATGTGTGAGGGGTGCTCTTTGCTTCCTGTAAGGGGAAGTGACTTTATCTCGACATGTCCAGGAACTTAACAGGGTTCTGATTAAGCCACAATGACTGCTGAAGGTAGACAAAAATCAAACTTCTAATAATTCCATGGCCTAAGACACTTACATTACATATGAAAAAACACTAACCACATTTAAAAACAAATCTAGAGTAAAGGTCAATGTATTTAAGTGCTATCTTCACTCATTAAGCATTTTTTCCTTCTTTTGAATGTCCGAGGTACCTATGTATACAAAAGCCATTACTAATTTTTTTTACAGTGCCTAGCAGAGTGTCTTATATGTGTCAATAAATATTTGCCTTGTTATGAGTAATTTGTGCTTTGTTATAAGTAATTAAAAAACCATGCTCCTTTTCAATTACATTAAGCTACACCGTAGTGTCCTCGAAAAGACTTTGAAGTAAAGATTACGGTCAGTATATTAGATTAACTATTGATGAATAAGCAAATCAGCCTCTTTCAAGAAAGATCAATTATGCCACTTCTGTATGGTTTCTATTGAAACAGTCCAACAAATTCATATAAAACTGTGTCAAAATGCAGACCTTCATCTTTATAGAATAGTAGTTCCAAATTTTTTGGGGCTCACAGACCATTTTGGTGAGGCAAAAGTGTCAATAGACAAGTTACTACTATATTCCCCTCTCGAATTCTTAGAATGAACAAGAAGAATAGGCTTTGATGAAATTCCAATAAAATATTTAACTCACTATTGACTCATGCCAGGAACAAAAATAAGGCCATTTTCATGTTATAAACATGAATAGGTAATATAGTCACCTCCCATTTTTCCAAAATAGCCAGATAACTACATTCCCTTCTTTCCACCTTTCTAACAAGAAGGCCATTCAGTATTATTTACCCCAACAATGAACTTCCAATATGGTCCTTAATGTTAGGTTACATTGAACCTAATCTCATATATATATATATATATATATATGCTGTAAAATGTAATCAATTTATGAATGAAAACATCTTGTATTTTTATAACATTTTATAATTTTTGATCTTTTAATTCATTTATTTTTTACAATATTGGTAGGATGATACCGATTTGTCTTCTGAATTAATGACATTTTACAATATTTTAAGTATAGTTTTAGTAAGAACAATATTTTATTCTATTCCAGATTTCAAAACTATTAGACATTGTATAAGTTTCATAAGACTGTTAGCTGAAATTTTTAAGTAACAGCAATAGTTTTTTTCTCAACCATTTTGGACAAATGGAGTTTATTTTATCCAGAGAGATCAACTTGAAGATTACCTGGAAGACCCCTGAGTATATATATTAACAATCACAGTTTTACAGTAGCAATATTACTTTTGTCTTCCTCTTCAATAAAATAGATGAAATAAACTATGTTTTTATGATTTTATTTAAATCCTTGATTTAGAGTAAAATTCTCATCTTCCTGAATACCTGTTCTCTTTGAAATGATTTACATTGCCTAATACAGTGAATGTTGAGTAAGGAATTAGTACTTACTGTATTTAGTTCTTATCGAAATACATAGAAATCTTTTCATCTGGGGGATAACGACATCCTAACCTGATGTCTTTTGTACTCTTTGCAAATACTCCAATGAACAGCAGGGGGAGTTCAAACTCCAGTAATGAAGGTAAAATACTTTCTAATCCAAACCACTTTTATAGCAACACAGCTATGTTTAAGACAAAACAGCTTGTTACATTTTTTTTTTCAGTCCTGAAAACCTAATGTCCTCTTCTCTCCCAAAGGTTGTTGCAATAATGTTGCCTGAAAAATGGTATTGCTTTTTAATGGTACTTTGAATTTTTTTTTCATATGAAAGAAGTCTGCTAATTAGATATTGTTCTACTGTGCCACTCCCAACATAATGGTAAATTTAATGACTGTAAATTTTTACTTTTGAAATTAAACACTGATCACAGTCAAAGCGTAAATGAATGAAAACTAAAGATGACACCATGGAGAGTTAGCATTAAAAAACATCTAGACCAGAGGTCAGCGAACTATGACCTGCAAAGGTTGCCTGCTGTCTGTTTTTGTAAGGAAAGTTTTATTGGCAAGCAGCCATGTTCATTCTTTTTCTTATTGTGTATTGTCCATGGCTGCATGAGCAGAATGGCAAAATTAAGAAATTGCAATATTGACCTGACTGAAAATATTTACTATCTGGTCCTTTATAGAAAAAGTTTGCCACCCTTGGTCTAGATAGATATTTAATGAAGCCCTGGACAAGATATTTATTCTTCTCTTTTTAAATTTTAGTTTTTGAAATCATACATTAAAAAGACGGCTTCAAATTTTACCAATAAGAAAGACAAAAGACTATGGATTTTGAAATACTGTCTGTATGACAGTCCGATGTGAAACTGGGAAAACAAATCAGGGAGAAAGAAAAATCAACACATAATTTTGCTTTCTTTTTGTTACAAAAGTCATTACATACATTATTTTCTCCATCTGCTTGAAATTAAAAAGACAAACCAGTTCCTTTTTTTCTTTTCTTTTCTTTTTTTAACAAAGATAATTAATATAAAAATCTAGTCATAAACAGCCTTCAAAGAACAATTACAAACCAACTAGAGGGATCCACCTTTTGGAGGGTTAAAGGGTTAGGAATTTCAACACTTAAATTACCGCCATGTTGTTGATTTCACAATGGCTGCAGTGATGAAGAAGAGTGTACACAGCAGGTATAATAGCTGATTCCATCCTGTTGCCATCCAAACTGAACTTTACTCTCTTCAGGATACAAGAACTTGCAAATGTCTCTATGACACTCTTAGCACAGATGTCTTCATCCCATATGAAAAGAGGCAGTTTCTATGGCAATACTGGTTAAGTGCTTATCATGCTGCACTAATATAGTGCAAAAATGTGCCTTCCATATAGCAAAAAAGATGCAGGCAATCAGTTTGAAAATTAGGGAAAGTAGAAACATATTATTATTAACACAAGTAAATTAGTTTTCCAGACAATAACCACTATAAAATACTTAACTTGAGGACTCTTTCTTCTAAGATACTAGTACATGTCCAGCATTCATACTTTGGAGAGAGACAAGAATATAGTCTTTTTTATAAAAGAGTCTTTGTCTCTGAAACACAGGTCAATAAAAGCTACCATCAACCACCAAGATGCTGAAGTTATTTAATGGGTTTTCTGCTTAGCTTAAAGCTTATTTCTTATTCAGTGTTAAAATTATTTACTAACAAGTAAATAATCTGACATAATAATGCGCATCATTCAATTGAGTATACATGTTGTTATGCTTGACTATAATATTGTAGAGATCTTTGTATAAACTCTTCATGCTAGAAAGTTTTACAAGTTAACACTGCAGACAGTCTTGTATCTGACATCCTAACTGGCCAATTCCACCATTATTTTTTAGAGCTGAAAGTGGTTTTTTAGTTGGTAGATTTCAGAAAAGATGACATAAAACTCTCAGAATGCAGCATGTATTCAACTAAATCTCCTAGAATTCTCCGGGTTGACGGTCCATATGTAAGTGGCACTGTCTTGAATATCTCCAGGGGCAGTATGATTTTCACTCTTTTCTTTATGATGCTCTTTTAAACAGTTAAAATGCATTTTAATCCACAGTTTGGATATTTTCATTGTGGCCTCTGGATATTTATTACGAAGTCAGAAGCTGAACCTGGTTGTTGCCAGGAAAAGTTATATGTTACATGTCTGCATCTCCATCATAGGCTAAGGTTAAAGGTTTCAGTCGATTGTTTTGCCTTCTTTGGGGTTTCTTTGGCTTTTTGCTGTAAAAAATTCATTAAAGTTGAGACAAAGAAAATCAGTCTTTAAATGTAAATTTGAGTGCTCGGAATGAAAAATAAAAGAAAGAAAACTGATAGACCTAAATTGCCTAATTGCTTACATTGCCTAAATTCAAACTTAGAATTTGATTTTCTGATCTCTTTGGATTGCACGGTTTTATGCTCCGAATAAACTTTAAATAAACTTCAATTATTTTACTATCCTATAAAAGGTAAGTTATTTGGTGGAATTCCTTTAGTAGTAACAATAGAAATAACATCCTAGTATAATCATTTGTATTTGGCCAGAAACCTTTATAAATAACACATAATTTATAAATAATACATGTTTTAAAAGATGGTTGAAGATTAGATATTAACATTGTGTCTTTCTCCAGCAGTAATTCAATAAAAATCTACAGTTCACCACAGTCCATAGAAAGCAACATTCCCTTGCATACTTGCAAGAGAAAATACTTGGGAAGATGACATAGTGCAGTTCTGGCTCATCTACAGAAATAAATGGCTCAGATTTGGTAGTTATTAGGCCATTTAGGACTAATGCCATGTTTATTTAGAACTTCCTGTGAATACTAAATAAATGTAGAATACTTATTTGAGACGTTAGTTTGCTGTTTCTGTGTTATGATCAACTGAAAGTGTTTTCTCTGAAATAGAGACATTATTTATCCCCTTAGATTTTGAAATATTTAAACACTCACCAAGCTAGATAAATCATGGAGACGATAAAGATGAGTAACACAAATGCCCCAGCTGCTACACCATAAACCCAGGTCTTTAGTCTCCCATCTAAGAAGAATGGATATTAGTTATTAATTTATATTAGTTTGGTGTATAGGAGACAGTCTTTAACTATGACCAACAACCAGATACATATAATCAATTTCTTTCAAAACTCAAAATGAATTATTGCTTTGGCACCGTTAATGATTTAACGCAAAGCTGCTATTACAAGTTAGATGTGGCTTCATGAAAGATAAGTTATCAATGAAAATTGAATTGAAAGGTAATAAATAATGTTTGAGTTCAGATTTCATGTTTATATGTCTAAACTTCTGTTACTTCTTATCTGAATTTTACTTCAGACTCAATACATGTGTAATACTATATAAACTTTATTCTGAATTTTTAATCTATTTTGAGAATGACAATTATATAAAATGATAAAAAATAGTGCAATTTTAAGAAAGTCTGACAACCTAGATTTGATATAGACAGGTCTTTAAACATCAGTTTTGTCATTTTAACATTTTTGTTCCAGATGAAATGAAAGTGAATGTATTTAACTTTTGGAATTAATAATCTTTTATATAGTTTACATTTACAGTGTGCTTTAAAATTGGCTTAATACTATCATTTGCAAAAATAACTATTTTGATTAACATATATTAATAAAAGGATCTATAAATATTTTCTTTCCTATCTTTTCTATTATATGGAATTAGATATGACAGGACCTTTTCTATAATAATTTGATTTCTGGTCTCATTCTCTTTGAACTTCTTAGTTTTATACTCTGAATAAACTTCAAGCACAAGATGCTATTAATGATGCTGCCTAATTTAATTTGATCCTCATATCAACACATATTTTTTATTGCATACATCTGATTAAACATATGATATTAGTGTTAAAATTATAGATTGGGCAAATTGAACTCATGGAGACTCTGGTTTATTCAATATTTGAACAGCACCAAAAGCAAATTGGTACTGTGGAATTATTTTTCCTGGAGCTATAACAAGTTAGAGGTTCATTTGCTAGAAAGAAATTCCATTAATATTCTAAATATCCTTTCTTTTTCATCTTAAAGATTTTTTTTTTTAAATTTGAGGTGAGTTTAGAATCAAAAGAGCTGCTCCACTGTTGGTTTCTCTGCCCTATGAGTTCTTCAACAAATATTGGGGAAACTATATATTAAATTAAAAATGATGACAATAATGTCATTGTATTTTTTTTTTAAAAAAAACCAAAACACTGGTTTTGATGTGAGGTGGTCTTTTGAGTTCCTTGTCAAGGCCAAGATTGCTACTGGTCTTTGCTGATCCACTGTCCTGAACACTGAGAGAAGAGTTTCCCATGGTTACACAGATAAGTCAGCTTTGCAAAATAAAATATTTTAGGCTAAAAGAAAGGCTTTGATATGGTTAAAAGCTAATTACCCAAATATTTAAAATACTTTAAAAATCCAATACTGATTCTCCAAAGTATTTTGATTAATGTATTTGAAATAGAGACATATTAGTTATGCAAATTCCATCCTTCTTTTCTCATATTTCTAATGGAATTATAAAGTAGACTACATCTGGCTCTACCTGGAGATTTTCTTTAGTCATGACTAGTAATTCCTCCAGGGTGTGAGAAAAAGTGGCATGATCTTAGCTGCTGTATAGCCCTTATAGCACATTTTCAAGCACCAGGTTAGCGGTAGGAATGACTGTATGATGAAATTCAACTGGGGTGAGAAAGCATGCAGAATAGAGAATAGCATTTCATTAGGTCTGCAAGCTTTTGCCTATATTGACTTTAAGTCCAATTACTAAGTCCAAGTTACTACATACATTAAGAGATGTCTGTTTACTATGAAAAGGTCTGGTCAGCCTCTGAGTCTGGATCATCTCATCTAGAAGGGAAGGCTCCATCCCTGCCCCTGTGTATCTGGTGCTAGTATAGATTCTGAGTATTTGAATCTTAGGGCTGATAAAAACTGATCTGACTACCAAGTGCTCCCTGCAAAGGACTGCCTTCCTGATGTTCCTATTTAAAGTTCGAGCTATTACCATTCTTACGATCAAACTAAAAATTCTAGAAGGACCTTATACTCTCATCTGTCCCAATTCTGAATGACGACACATTTTTTTCCTGATTCAAATTTCCATCGTTAGATTTCTTTGTTCAATGTAAAATTAATTATACTTGTAACTTTAGGACTGGGATTAAGATAAATAATATCAATCCCAAAACTTTTCTCAGAAGAAAGTAATTTCATTTTTCTGAACTTTGAGCACAAGTGCTTTTTCACAATAGTAAAAAATAGAAGAATAGATGGTAATATCAGAATAAATGCATATAGATGAAATAATAAATAGTTCACATGAAAATGCTTGCTCACTTTTTTAATCATTTGGCATTAGCTAAATGTATAACTAAGGAATTCTACACCAACACTGTCCAGTCACTTCACCTGGCCCAAATGGCTGTAGAAACCAGGTCCTTCCCCGTCCTGCTTGGTTACTGGAGGGTTGGGTTGGATGTACTGCCCGACTGGTTTTCACATCTCCTCTTCTGTCCTCCACGGTGGGTATCACCACCACAGGGATAAGTGTGCATTGCTCAAGTGTGCTGTTAGAAGACATGACTTCAGTGTACCCTTCTTCACAATGGCATGTTTTTGTCTGCAGAAGAGAAAGAAGATTGGCATGCAAGGTAATCTCTGAAAGCATAACAGACCCAACTCGAAGAGAAGGCTTTAAACAAGGATTGTTTTGGGAATTTACTACAAGTAATTTCTGTCGTCATTACATGAAAAAGAACGAACTTTTTGTATTAAATATTATACAGAAATTTATTCTAAAAGTGAAAGCAAGTATATTCAAAATTGTTTATATTGATAAAAGGAGAGGTCTAAAATCGAATTTTTATGCCTCAAGACATGCTTTTTCTTGGTGGGGGGGCATCTGTTGCACAAGAGACAGTGGGATGACAAAGGATGAAGCTGGCTTGTCTGCCCTGATGCATCACACATACCTCGCTACAGTACGAGTGGGGTTGACTACACGGTGGGTTACAAGACCTGTCAGCATCAGGCTGGCTCAACACCAAGCAGCCCCCTGCAGAACAGAAAATCATTATTTTGACAAATAATATCTCTAGCTGAGATAAAAATACACTGCTGTCAGTGACTTGTCTTTGAATCTTGAACCACTTTGGGAATCCCATGAATTTTTCTGTCAGTGGTTGACTGTAAAATATTTGGTTAACCTTGACCGTTTATTTAGCAATGTGAGGCCCTTCTTACCCAGGAGTAACAGCACAATGCCTGGTACTTAGCAGGTATTCAATAAGCATTTGCTGAAAGGATGATTTTACAGCTGCTATTTTGAAAATACTAACTGTATACAAACTATTTCTGTCACGAGTTCCTGAAGCTAAGTCCAGTAATTGCAAAGTAGATTTAATATTCTTTTAAAGTTGAAAATCTTTCTTGGTTATTCAAAACAATAGTGTTCATGTCCCTTGAAATAACTCTTTAATTTACGTGACCACCTCATAAGTGTATTTTTTATAATGTATATTTCTTTTTGAGTAAAATCACTCTTCCTGCTAATTTAGGATATTTTGGGAATAGAGAGAAGAAAATAAATGTGTAACTACCAAGTCATTTGATTTGCCCTATTGTTTTAACTTGGTATTACAGCTATTTATCCCTATTCTTTCATCTTTGTTTTCAAGTAGAGTATCATTTGGGCCTAAGTTGTTGTAAGTGAGGTTTAAGATGGGGACAGATGTCATAAAGAAACATTGAGGACATGAAAGAAACTCATATTTTCAAACTATATTTGTTCTGTTTAATGGAATGTTAGCAAAGTTTTTCTTTATGGAACTGATGATCCTCTGGAATTTAATCCAAAGTGTCTATTGCTAATTCTTTATCTTTCTCTCAATATTATAAACAGAAAATATTCATGACAAAGTTGTAATGGAAAAACAGTCATTGCAAGGCAATTTCGGTTAATTGGCCATATTGAAGTTATTATCATTAAACACATGAAAAAAAAGGAAAGCAATATTTTGAGTTTCTTATAAGGAAAACTTCATAAATTAAAGCAATTGATAAAGGCAGATAATATAGTTTACATGCTTGCCTATTTCTCATAATCTCACCTCTCCTAAAAGATGAAAGAAGAATGCATCTAGAGTTTATTATAAATCATTCACACATTGGCTTTTTGGTATCAAACAGTATTAGAAAGAAATACCTTGGACACTTTGCTCTGTTAAAAAGAAATTAAAAATATGGTTTCTATAGGTAAATCTTTTTTTTTGTTGTTTACAGTTTCTGGTTCTCTTTTTTTTTTATTTCAGCATATTATGGGGGTACAGATGTTTAGGTTATGTATGTTGTCCTTGCCCCCCCCCCAAGTCTGAGTTGTCCATCCTTCGGGTGGTGCGCATTGCACTCTTTGTGTATGCATATACCCGTCCTCTCCTTCTTCCTCCTCCTTCCCCCCTTCCCCCTGTCCAACATCCAATAGATGTTATTCTTATATGTGCACTTATGTGTTGATCAGTCAATACCAATTTGATGGTGAGTACATGTGGTGCTTGTCTTTCCATTCTTGGGATAC